>MU226592.1:362264-374064 GCA_018584345.1 Thuja plicata | reverse complement strand
TATATATATATATATATACTACATTCTTGCTCAAAATACAAAAAAAAGTGACTCACTTATTTCACTACCTAAAACATATTACAGTTGGGATGAGTACAATAGAAAAGGCTCTAAAGAAGGTGGCACCAAAACACATTTCTCTATAGAATAGAGAAGGCTTTGTGTAGCCTTATATTTCCATGTACATTCAATCTCCTTTGACTACTAATATTACATTTTACTATTTACAATTGCAAATACTAGTGTTATAAAACATCCTGAACCTTTTTTTTCTCTGCTAGGGTTTAGAGTCGCATTTCTATTCTGAGCCCTCCTATCCTTTTAGACCACATTTACTGTGGGAAAAAGATTTAGAATTTATGGCCCTAGCCACCATTAGCCCAACAGTCGATGCTGGTGTTGTTTTGGTGATGGATAACAATGGTGCCTCCAAGCAAGAGACCTCGCAAGTTTGTTCCCAAAGTGTTCCGCGAGGAATGTCTCAGCCTGATATTGTTTTACCCATTCATGAGTTTGATGATGCTTGTTCTTGGCTTGAAATGACAACTCTTATTGGTTACTTTCTGGGTCGCAACCCTCCTAAAAATATGATTAAAGATTGGATGGTGAAAGCCTAGACTCCTCATGGAATCTGTCTGGATGGCATTCAGAGTCTCGCCAAAGGTTTATTTTTGTTTCTCTTTTCCAATCCTACTCATGTGGATTCTATTTTTGCCAAAGGACCCTATAATATTAGGGCTTCCCTTTTAGTTTTCCAGCGTTGGTATCAATACTTTTCTTTCTCTGACGACAAGAAACTAAAAGTCCCTATGTGGGTTGAGTTTCCTAGTCTTCCTCTACCTTGTTGGCCTTTCATGCATGCCATTGTGCAAAAGCTAGGTAGGTTTATTTGTAGTGAGCATAACCATTTTTCAATCCTTGGCCTCAAAAGAGGCTCTATATTGAAGTTGAACTCTCCCGAGATCTTAAAGAAACTATTGAGATTAAGATTGGCAACACCATCTTCTCTCAGAAGGTGATTTACCTCAACCTTGCCAAAAAAATTTATCATTGTCAATCCACAGAGCACAAGATCAAGGACTTCCCTTTGGCAGTCCCTCAGCCCAAACCTCCTCCTAAAGATTCTAGTTCGTGGCCCGTTGATGCTGGTAAAAAAGAAGACACCAAGAAGGATGATTGGGTAACGATTGGCCGCAAGAAAAAATAGTTTAAACATGTTTAATTGGCTTCCACTTCACAATAGCTATGTCCTATAGCAGCTTGCATTGCTTCTCATGGTGGTAACCAATAGGGGAAAGAGACTTTGGATTCTGGTGGTAACCCTCTTTGGGTTCGCACACCTCAGGAAGCTTCCTTGATTTCCACTCCTCCCATTTTGCGCCGCTCTCGCAGCCCTAAACGACATGCTGAGGCCACATAGGAGGGCATGTCCAAAAAATGTAGAAATGTTTCCATGGAGTCTCCTAGGAATAATTTTACTTATTTGTCAAATATTTTTGCATCCCTTGGGGAAGGTGATGGTATGGACGACACTATTTTCTCATGAAGTACATCTCATGGAATGTTAGGGGTCTGACAGACCTACCCATAAAGTATTCTTTCAGGGATGTTCGTCATCATGTTAATCATCTGGATGTGTTATGCCTCTAGAAAGTTAAAATTTTGGGTTTTTTGCTTGATGTTGCCTGCAAAGTTATTTGGCCTAAGAGCCTTGCTCTATGTTCTCAGCATGAAGCTGGTCGAGGTGGATTTGTTACTCTCCTTTCTCCTTGTTGGCATTCTTTCTTAGTAAATCATTGTTTAGATCCCATGCAATGATCTGTTTGGGTCACTTTCATTATCGAGAATCATTCTTATGGCATAGTTAATGTTTATGCTCCCAATGATGTTGTTGAGAGATCTCATCTTTGGCATTGGCTTCTAGATTCTCTGCCACCTGCAACTTGGCTTTTTTTTGGTGACTTTAATATAGTTGAGGTGGCATCTGACAAAGATGGAATTTTTCCTTTTTGATGGACAGTTGGTGAACGGGAAGCCTGGTACTACATGCATAATAAATTGGGCCTTTTTTATCCCAATCTTGGCCACCGCCGAATTGATGGTGTTTGACACATGTGGTCTAATTTTAGAGCTTCTTCTAACAGAATTCATAAATGGCTTGATTGTGCCATGATTAATGCATAGTCTTTTTTCTCTTTTTCTGAAAAATAAGCCTTGTCAGTTACTCCTCTTGTTGATGTGACCTTGTTACTCCTCTTGTTAATGTGACCTTGTTAGATCATTTCCCCATTCAATTCAATATTGTATGGAAGACAGCTAAGACAAGACCTCCCACCACTCAGTTCTTTTTAATACTTCCATTCTTAATCATGCTTCCATAGTGGCCCACATTCATTGGGTTTGAAACCTTGAGCCTCAGATATTGCAATCATCTAGCTGGATTCAATGGTGGAATGATGCCATCTGGTGTACGGCATGATTTTTGTGTATTTATGGTAGATAGCTTTCCATCTACCACTGTCAATCGTATGATGTCAATACCAAATCTCTCTATTTTTCCATGGAGGCCTTAGTTCTAGATCTATTCAATCAGAGCCTGCAACTTCATCTTGCCCAGTTGCGTCAACATAAGCAAGTTGCAAAAAACTATGTTTCCAGAGGTGTTCAGATCAAAGCTCATTTGCACTATTTAAAATTTAGAGATCAGGCCTCTAAGGAATTTTTTGTAGCTCTCCATGCCCGTCACACTAATGTGGGCATAGCCAGGATCAAAGAAGGTCAATCCCTCCTCACGGAGCTTCTTGATATTCTGCAAGCCTTTGTTCATCATTATAAACAAGTTTTTGCCACCCATGGATCTTCTCCTACCAATGATCAAGCTCTTAAGGATTGTATTTCTTTCATGCATCAATGTGTTTCACCATCCCAGCATGCTTTTTGTAAGTAGCTTATTACCCTGCATGATCTATGGGAATCTGTCTTTGGCATGGCTGATAATAAGGCTCCTGGTTGTGATGGGTTTCCCTGTGAGTTTTATAAAACTCTCTGGGATTCCATAGGTCCTGATTTACACTAGGTCTACCTTGAAGCATATCACTCCCAGTCTCTAGGAGACATTATCAATAAAGGAAACATTAAATTCATCTCCAAAGCTGGGGATCTGGAGGATATTTGCAACTGGTGACCTATTACATTTCTCAATGTCTCATATAAGATCATCGCTAAGGCTCTGGCTCTTAAAATCCATCACATCCTTCCCCAAATTGTTCAACCAGAGAAAAATGGCTTTATTAATTCAAGATATATTCTAGATAATATCATTGCAGTATGGGAAGGTATGGAATGGGCTTGTAAGTCTCAATAGAAAGCCCTTTTTCTTAAGATTGATTTTGTTAAAGCTTATGACCATATTGAATGGCCTTTTATTCTTGCTATGCTTCATACTCTATATTTTGTCCCCAAGTTTCTTCAATCTATGCAGATTCTTTTTAGGGATGCCTCTACTTGCATCACCGTTAATGGCAGATAGACCTCTACCTTTGGGCTCTTCAGATCCATTCAACAAGGATGTTCTCTTGCTCTTTCCTTATATGTTCTGGCAGTTGAGGGCTTTGGTTACTTGTTAGCTCACTCTATTTCTTTGGGCCATGTTCATGGGATTTCTTTACCCAATACCACTCAGCAGTTGGTTAATGGCCATTTTTCTGATGATTCTTTTCTCACTCTTACAGAGGATGAAGAAAATATCAAGGAAGCCTTGCAGTGTTTAGACACTTTCTGTCTGGCTTCAGGCTCGGCCATTCAGTGGCACAAAACCTTATGTTATAGGAAGTCTTCCCTTCCTGACCTGCCCTGGTTTTCCTAGTTTGGTTGGTCTAGGATTCAACATGGGGAAATTTTTTGATTCCTTGGTATACCTTTTGCTTTTCAATCTACTTCTACTGAATTATGGAATGTTGTGCTAGCTAAAATTGAAAAGAAGCTTACCTATTGGATTACCAAGCCACTGTTGCTTGTTGGAAAATTCTAGATTTTCTCTAAGGTTTTGGCTACTACTCATGTGTACTATTCTTCATGTTGGGCTCCTTCAAAGGCCTTCTACAACAAGCATGAGAAATGATGCAGGAGCATCTTGGGTCCTTGGCAATTCAACTCAACCAAAAATATGTTTACTGCATTCCTTAGTTTGTTCTTTGTTGCTCGGCTTCTGTTGATCGGCATGCTTTCTGAGTTGCTTGGTCATGCTTGTGTTCTGATGCTTGGATCTTCTTTGGCTGAGGTGTTCTGTTGCTCGGTCATGCCTATGCCAAGTTGGTTTATTTGGGAATTGGAGTTGGTGGTCAACTTCTTCATTTAATTTTCATAGCTGGATTTATTTGGGATCTATCTTGGGATCCGTGTGGACCTAAATCTAGTTCTCTCCTTTGTATTTGAGCACCAACCACTTTGGTGGACTCTTTTATATATTCTTTTGTATGTTCTTAGTTTGGTAGCAAGTCTTAGAGCAAGAAGGAAAATGTTAAGATATTAAAGATTTGAGATCTCTATTTTAAGAAGATTGAATTGTAACACATTTCTTTGTATATGGTTGTAACTAGGAAGGCCTTACAGCTTGACATGTATTAAGTTTTATCAAATGATGATAAACCATCTCCATTTTTCTCTCTCTCACTGTGTTGTTGTGTTCTTTCCACATTGTATCTGCAAGTTGGATGGTTTTGGGTGTGCCCTAGGCCCCGTCCCCTTCCCTCCTTGCATCAAGAAATTTTTGAGGGATTTTCTTTGGGCCTCTGGTGCTGACCACCATGGATTTCACAGAGTTGCCTAGGAATTTTGTTGTCTCGCTAAGGCCGCTGGTGGGCTTGGCTTATTTGATACTTAGAATTAAGGCATATCCCTCTGTGCAAAATGGTATGTTCATTGTCTCATAGGTAATGAGGCCTGGAAAGTCATGCTTTGCCATTGCATTTCTTATGGGTATCCTTTGCACCCTATTGGATTGGCTTTCAAACCCTCTTGTTTATGAAGCACCCTATTCAAATACAAGGTACCTTTGTTGCCAAAAGTATTTGGAGAGCCTAGGAAGCTATCAAACCCTGGCTTCACTAGGTTAGCAATGGCTTTCGGGATGGGCTTTCTTTCAATCAACAGAATATTTGGTGGTCCCCTCTTTTTTCACAACAAGGGTTTCCTCTGGCCAGAATCTATGGTATCAGTGCTCTTCATTTTCACAAATGAGGCATTCAAATGCCCAAGGATTTATTTTCCAGAGCCACCATGAGTCTTCGCTCTTGGGATGATCTTTAGATTCAGTTCTGGCTCACCCGCCCAAACCGTCAGACTTTTGACTTGCTTGTCTTTCCTATTCCTTCACATCTCCTACACAAACTTCAAATTCAGTCAGTTAAACCTTGGTGGAAAGATTGGAAATGGTACCTTGACTACAAACCCAAACTTGGGTACTCTTGGCTTGTGCCTCATTTTCCTGTGGTTGATTCTCTCAACCATCAGCGACGTCTCTCTTCTTCCCAGAAGACTTGGAGCTGGTGTTTCTACACTTTTTGGAATGCCATCACTGAACCCAAAATTGCTCATTTTTCTTGGTGTCTTCTCTACCAAGGTCTTCCCTTAGGAGCTCAACTTCGGCACTTCGGTGTGCCTAATCCTAAATGCCCATTTTTTCGGCACCCTAAAACTATTTTACATATTTTTGGTTCTATCATCAGGCCCAGAACTACTGGAGATGGATTCCTAGTTTCTTTATACCATTTCATCCCCATCCTTTCTCTTTGCATATGGCTCTCCTTGGTAACTCTCCAAGAATACCTTCCCATTATATACCCATATTTGGCATACTTTCAGGATGGAGATTTTATTTTCCTTATGGAAAGATCGTAATGTTGTTATTTTTACTCACAGCTTTCTGGATATTACTATTTCTCTCTATGCTAAGGCATGTTTATGTAATAATGTCATGATACACATTCAAGTACAAGATGACAAGGTGGCCCTTGAGGTCACCCACTTGCAGGAGCTACTGCAACATTGGGGTAATGCCCTGTGTACTATTGCTCGAGTGCCACTGGATTCTCTCTTTGCTGACTGCACGCCATCATGGGGCTGATGTCATAGTAGGAGTGCCTCGGCAAGGTGATCCAGAACACCATGCTCTTGGCACCGCCACTCTGCCTCTCCTCCTGATAGGAGGGCCTCAGTTGTTGGATAGCCTTCAGTGCTTGTCTCTACTGCTACTCAATCATCAGCCATTGTTCCTGTGTGGCCTCCCACCCCTTCTGATAAGATCCCTCACCTGGCTCTGGCAATTTATCCCAAGTGGGAGGAAGGAGAAATGGAGAAAGAAGAAACTGATGATGGGTGGTTGCTTCCTGACCAGACCCCTGGGCCCAACATTTGGGGCAATCCAAATGATAAAGATCCTCTGCCCTCTTCTGCTACTGCTCTCACAGCCTGAGAGCTTCTTATATTTTTTTTTATGAATAGTTGTTTAACTCTGGCCTGAAGCCGAGTGACTCTTTGAGGGGTGATTTTTTATCCCCTGAGCTTTTTTTTTGAATACTGTACTTTGTTATATTATTAATAGTAAATGCCTCTATTCATCAAAACATCCTGAATAATATTTGGGGCCAACTTTTGAATCTTTTGAATACTATCCAAAATCACCAAAGACCTTCCAACAGTAGTTGTCTTTTCTCAAATTTTATTTTTTAGTTGTGATGTACACAGGTCGGAAGATGAAGGGCACAAAATTACAAAATTTGGTGCAGACAATAATGGGCACAAAATTGTGAAATTGGGGTAAGGCCATTCTATCCAATAAATCCTTTCATTTATTCTTCCATTGGTTGTAGACCTAATTCATTTTCATCCTGAATTACAATGTGAACTAAATTTTTATTCTATTTTTCTAGGTGAACTTCATTTGCATTTTCAAAATATACCTGAAATATACTCGGAGTTTATTATTGAGGCATGTCTTGCACAAGAGAACCCAGAGGATCGACATTTCCTTGCAACAAGAATCCCATTGATGGTGAATGATTAGAATTTTTAATTGGTAGTTCATGTTCATGTCCCATGATAGGCAATAGAGAATTCACTTTGGAGTATATTTTACTTCTCATCTGGGAATCCAAATCCCTTCCCATGATTTAAAAAATCTTGTTGAATGGGCTGAAGATTATGTTGCTCTATTGATTGTTTAATACTGTCATATATAATTACAAAGGATTTTTTGTTCAAGAGAAAATTTCAGGGAAAAAGACCACCAACATAGGCTTATCATTTCCATAGATCACATCATTAGAATGCTAACTATAATTTTTTCTTTATTATAAATTATCATTTGATGGTCTTACTTGCAATATGTTATAATCCTTTCCATGATTGTAACATATCAAGAGCATTTGATAGAGAAATGGGAATTAATTGTGATGGAAAGATAATTCTTCTTGACTGAGGGTAAATAATTGCATCACCAATCATTTTCTTTACACTCTTTCTACAATGCTGACATTGGAGGTTGAAAATGTGCCCTAATTGGTCATTGATGATCTTCGCTTCAAAACACACTTCCAACTCTTATACCATACTAAAAAATCTGAAATTATGTGGCCAATATGCTATTTTTGGAAGTGGCATCCCACTTTACAAGTCCCTTGATTCATATGAAGAGAAAGAACCTACATAGTTATAATTCTTTCCACACCATACAAAATTTAATGTTTTTTTGAATACATTTACTACATATTTATTAAGGTTCTTATCATGAAATGAAAGTGTTTATCAGACTTTGTCTTAGGTGTACCAAGGATGAGTTTTACCTGTTGCCAATCCACACATGTGAGTAAAAATTCACATATCTAAAAATACTTAAATGTCCTTTTCATAATGCTATAATATTTTTTATTTATTACCACACAATACTATAACAATTAAGGGTTCAATATATTTTCTCCTGATAATGTTTGGAATTGTTACATGTTAAGGTGTCACTATCTTTTCCTTGTGAAAAATTGTAGATAATATTGGGTAATCGTCTAAGTTATACCTTGTATTTGATGAGTCCATATTTATTTTATCACATCTCATATTGGCTAAGTAATCCACCAATTTTTTTCCTTATCTGAGCATGTGTGAGATGAAGTAGTCTTTGAAAGAGTTTAGCAATGACCAAATTTGATTTAGTATATATGTAATCTTCCAGTTAGATGATTTTTTTTTTATAAGAATTTATAATTAGTGTTGAGTCTCCTTCAATGTGTATATTTTTATATCCCAACTTCTTTCCAATGTTAAGCCAGACAGGAGTACATGATCTTTAGCGATGTTATTTGTACCTGGTAGGAGAGAAGATGATTTAAAAGCCTTCAAATTACCCAAATGATCCCTGATGCATACCCATACACCCGAATCTCCCAAATTACATCACGAAGATCCATAAAATTTAATCTTCACATAGTTGGGGATTGGGAGTTTCCATTTGATAGTAGATCTGCCAATTGGATGTTGATTTTGTCCAGACAAACCAGAGAGGGAAGATATGGAGAGATATTTTCATTCCTTTAGCATTATGCCATCCCAATGAGTGAAGGGTGAATTATCAATCACCCCATACTCAATAATTAAATTATTATTAATGAACTCTTAGATGTTCTTGATATTAATCAGCATCAAAACAAATGTGCTAACCCTTACAAAACCAAAACTCGATGGCACACAGACACAACACACTAAGAGTAGATAAACATCAAAAGCAACTTTGAAAAATAGTAAATTAAGTAACCATATACCTTATTCAGGTAGCGTATAACCCTCAAATTTACCACCACATTACATAGTAGTACCATTCCTAATAGAGTAAACTAAGATCCTACTTCTAAAAACATAGAGCAAAAAACTAGTTTACATGTACATATTCATACTACCAATAAAAACATTCACAATAACCTGAGAGGGGTAGGGGGTCACAACCTGACTGGTGCAACACCTATGTCCAATATTCTAGAACTAATGTAAACATGTCCTTTTAATTTCCCTTATCTTTCCCATCATTCTAAAGCATCTTACATTGTATAAGGTACAAGGAAGTTGTAGAGCTATGCATCACATAAAGGCTAAACCTAGAAATACTACCCAATTTTTGTTTTGCTTTACTCAATCTTTTCTTTAGGTTGTCCACCTAACTATATAGGTTATCCAAATCTAATGTAAAATCCATCTTGGAGTTAGGAAGAATCGGATTAACCCCATTTGGCAGCATGACAAAGCCAGGATCAAGGGGTCCCTCCTTCACCCTATAAGAAGTGTGGGTCATGTTGTTGGAGGTAGAATAATTCAAACTACCAATAAAATTAGCATTACTGATGTCACCCTCCATATTCTTGACCTTATCACTTACCTTTTCAATTTTTTGATTCTCCTTCTTAGTGCTTTTCTCTGATTCATAATCTACCGGCAATTTGTTTCCTTTCTTTACAGACCTAGTGGATAGTTTGTTGGATCTATGAGGAGTGGTTTGATCCTCTTCCACCTCATCCTTATCATCACTTTTTACCTGAACAAAAAATTTAGTGTTGTTTGTGGGGGGGGAAGAATTTTTTCTTTCCTCTCAAAGGTGGATAATATGGATTCCTTACCTTTTAAGAAATCCTTAGGATCATGGGTTTCAGAGTTCAATATATCTGGAGTGCCAGGACAATAGGAAATTTTAAGGGCTCATGGGTCCCTAATATCCTTCTTACTTTGGCTTGGCATATCAATGACACTAGCAGGTTGGGGGGTCTGTGTGGAACAGGGGCCTCATAGACTACACTGGGTTTGGGAGGGTAGAGATCCAAGTGGAAGTGGTATAACCTAAAAATGAGACCCTGATGCAAAGGAATTAGTTTTTTTACCCTGAGTATGGGCACTTTCCTTGGTATAGAACATAGAACTCTCAAGATAATTTAACAAGGAAAAGGGAAACATGATTATTTCATGATTCCTAAAATGGTTCAGGAGGGGTACATGATATAAGTAATAAAATTTACAGCATCCTTCTATTGTGAAATTCTTCATGAGAATCAAAAAAATTTGGTCCAAAGGTGGTAGAAGCTGAGCTGTGTCATATCCACCTTGGATTTTAACCAAACACTCACTTCCTTTAAATAACTTGTTCAAACTTTTATTATCAACTACCTCACTATTCTTATTCCATTTCATTCCATTAAAAGATAACCCAATATCCTTAGAAATGACCTCCTCATTGATCTCAAAGGAGATCCCTTCAACAGTAACTCTCTAGTTTTCCCAAGAGCTATCAAACTGAACAAATAAGCCCTTCTTAAATTTGATGATGGATTCAATAAAGTTAGGAACCCCCCATTCCTTCAAAATATGTCAATATTGTGGGGTAATTCTTGAAATTATCTGACTTTCTAGGTTTGATGTAGACCCACTCCCCCCCATAACTATAATAGAATACACAAGGTAATGAACTCTAGGGATAAAACTAAAACCCTTGATATAGTTAGGAAACTTGTTATTATCACAAAGTAATTTAAAGGAAAAATAAGTGTCTATCTGTTTAATTGGGTAATATCATTAAACTATTCTCCCAAGAAATTAGGCTCATGTGAGCTATAGTTTGGACCACAAGAAAGAGTCTTTTCACTACAACATATAATGGGTACACACTATTACAAGAAGGGCAATGATAAATCCTAATGTGACCATCAGTGACCCTCATATAATGGCATCTCATCATCATATAGTACTCCTTTAGATTATTGTAATTTTTATGATTATCTAGGGGTTGTTGGAAAAATGGTCAGCATTCCCCTTGGTATTTGTGACAAGGGACTAACTGCCTCATGTGTCTTCTATATCTCTAGTGGTTGTATCAGGAATTAACATGTCGATCTTTTGGTGCAACAACAGTCGCTAGTTGTAACAAGTGGTATCAGAGCTTGGTCATAGGTTTGAGTCCCCTTGTGTAACATAGAGGGGGAGACTGTTGGCAAAATAGTCAGTGCTCCCCTCGGGATTTGTGACAAGTGACTAACTGCTTCCTATGTCTTCTATATTTCTAGTAGTTTTATTGGGAATTAACATGTCAACCTTTTGGTGCAACAAAAATGATAGTTGTAATAGGGGCCACCTAGGCCAAGTACTATTCCATAAATAGTGTTTAATATCTCATTGAATGAGGTTTTTCCATAATCCTACACCATCAATCCATATCATCACCCCCATATTCAAAGTCAAAATATTTTTACTAGTCCAATGCTCTCACTCGGTACATAAAGGGTTAGGGTTATGGAAGACCCAACACCATATGGTACAAAGTAGGCACCACTTCCAACACAATTTTTATACATCATCCCTGTTGGAAGTTGAACACTCTCTATTCAAGAGAGTTTGAATGTCTACTGAAAGAGAGTGGATTTTTTGCTAGCATCTAAACCCCTCTAGATTGTAACCGCTAGTAGCAAGAGCATTTGATACCACATTGCCCTCCATATTGATATAGTTAATAATAAAGGAGTCAAAACCTATCAAGATCCTATGAACATCCCTTAGAATTCCCTCAACTAACCAGTTCATCTTGGACAATCCTTTAACCATATCAATGGTGAGATGAGAATCCCCTTCAATTGAAAGGGTTCTAATACCTGTATGCACCCTAAAATGGTCGCCTAGACTTTGGGCCCCATTTATCATTTTATCAAATCCCTGAATCAATATTTTCAAATATCAACAATATCAATTATATCAATTTCCTTGATCAAATCATAATCAA
>MU226592.1:327892-347069 GCA_018584345.1 Thuja plicata | reverse complement strand
AAGAAAATTGCGCTTAACCTTGTGGGAAACTTTGTGGTTGAGCACGCTTGAGTTGGAGTAGTACTGGGATGGGTGACCTCTTGAGAAGTCTTGTTGCTTGACCTTTGTGAGCATCAACTAAATGCAATGAGTGCTAAGTGTTCTATTCATTCTCATGAGAGATGAGTTCTTGTGAACCTCTACTAATGATACATGAGTCAATGAGTTTGTCTCAAAAACTACACAATTAAATCATGCTAGCAATAGCACAATGTTAGATCTTTCATGAATTATTTCTAATGTATAATTCATGTGTTGATTTTCTTATGTGTGCCAGTTGAGCGATGAAAAAAGGTTGAGTTCTTATCCTCTTCGTTCAACAATTGGACTCTAGACCTCTTCTTCCAAAAGATTTCCTCCCTATACAGGATACCTTTCTATTTGGATCTTAAAGGTTCCTCTTATGCATGTGTTGTCACTGAAAGCTCACCCTTGGTTGATATCCTTGGGTTCATACAAATTTAAGTGTGGTGTACATCAACTTCTTGGAAACTAAAAAAATTTATGATAAGCCATTTTTAATTCTCTAGAAGGTTCTAACATGGAGATATATATAAATAAGGCTAATTAAACTCTAAATATGTAAGTGAATTTTGAAGAATAATTTCTAATGGTTTTCTCAGATTTTTAAAATCTTTAGGCCCTTGAGGTTTGAAAGATAGAGCATTGGAAGTAGTAACTTCTTTTTTGGTACTAGGATTACATTCTTTCCTCATACTCTTTTTAAATTTGGATAGATAAGAAATTATAGGGGATGTCACATCCTTCATAACATTAGATGCATGTAATTTAAGTTTACATGGGAGCACAAATCAATGTCTAATAAAGGAAAATATTTAAGTAAATTATATCATTTATGAGATGAGGAATTACTCAAGATATATGGATTGTAACCTATTATAATTTGATTGTTTATTTCACCACATGGACATTAGAATTCACTGAAATAGTTAGTGCTAAGCTCGTGAATTCCTTGGGCATATTTAGTTACATTAGTGACAATGGTTCCAAATCTTATTTGACATCAAAGTATCAAAACATAGTTACAAATAACTCATCAAAAGAGTGGATGGAACCAAGAGATAAGAATAAAGAGGTCATTTTTATGAGTACAAAAGTGATCAAGATCCATTTCATGAATTTATATTTGATCCAATAAAGAATTTAAAGATCAAACTAATGTCCAAGACCAATTCTTGAGAATAAATGTAGACATAAATAGATGAGGGTTCAACTATATCCCCACTCAAAGCCTACAACATATCATTTATACACCTGATTATATAAAAATCACTTTAATGTCTAAGGGTTTGGGATTAAGTGGTTAAAACATTGGGGAAACTCAAGTTTGAGTCTCGATAGTGACATCTTAAGTGCAATGCTAATTTTTTATTTTTAAATATTTGAATCGAGTTTCATCTAGATGCCTATAATATGGATTTTCCATTAAAAAATGCCCTTTGGCATGGAATTCTCAGTTGTGACTCTTGGTTTTCCATAGTTGGTTTCTAAAATAGATGTAGTTTTCAAATAAAAGGGGATTTCTTAATAGTAATTTCTCATGATACATGGGTCAATGAATTTGACTAAAAAAACTACATAGTTGAATCCTGATAGCAATATCACAATTTGACTTGTTGTGGAAAATATCTCCTACTTATCAATTGATGAGTTGAAGGGGCTTTATAATGAATGGTTCACAAGGCACAACACTTTTTGAAGGTTTTACAAATGGGGATGCAAGCAAAGTGGGCTTAACCTTAGAGAAAATAACATGGTTAAGCATGCATGAGCTGGATTAGTATTGGGATGGGTGATCTCCTAGGAAGTACCAGTGCTTCACCTTAGTGAGCATCACCTAGATGCAATGAGTGCTAAGTGTTCCATTCATTCTTATGAGAGATGGGTTCTTGTGAACCTCTACTCATGATACGTGGGTCAATGAGTTTGACTCAAAAACTAAACACTTGAATCCTGATAGCAATATCACAATTTGGCTTGCTATGGAAAATATCTTCTACTTATCAATTGATGAGCTTAAGGGGCTTTATAATGAATGGGTCACAAGGCACAACACTTGTTGAACGTTTCGCAAATGGGGTTGCAAGCAAATTGCGCTTAACCTTGGGGGAAACTTTGTAGTTGAGCACGCTTGAGCTGGAGTAGTACTGGGATGGGTGACCTTCTGAGAAGTCTTGTTGCTTTACCTTTGTGAGCATCAACTAAATCCAATGAGTGCAAAGTGTTCCATTCATTCTCATGAGAGATGAGTTCTTGTGAACCTCTACTAGTGATACACGAGTCAATGAGTTTGTCTCAAAAACAACACAGTTAAATCATACTAGGCAGAATGTTAGATCTTTCATGAATTATTTCTAATGTGTATGTTTGTAAAGATCTTGTATTGATCTAATATTGATGTTACTATGAATCCCCCCAAAACACAGTTTTTACCATTAAAAGCAAGATTCGAGCCATAGAACAGTTAACATAGAGAGAAAAATACAAAAATAATGCAGATTCTTTTATCCAAGAGTAAAGCAGAGATGTACTTAGCAATTAAATGAGACTTGAAACAAACTGAACCGAACTTCCATAGAGTCACTAGAACGTACGCCATCAAATCTGTGTTTTCTGTACAAAACCATACTTGATGGTTCAAGTTGCCAGCGGCATGGGTTCGACTCCCACGAACTACGGTCACAAAGTCTGGGCATAAAAGATTACAGAATAGAAATAATGCAGGATACAAAAAATTGCGTGTTTGGAAAGAAAACGAGGTAGAAAGTATGGAAAGAAATCATGTCCTCGAAAAGAAAACTGAAATAGCCAAGTATGGAAACTTTGCGTCATCATGCAAGATCGCTGTCGGCAAGATTTGTTAATCATTAATTTAATATGGTTTTAGCTAAAAGGAGAGATTTTGTTTTAAATGAATGTGTGTTTCACTTCTCATTTACAACAAACAATATCATATTTGTATTGATATTTTTAATCTACCAACTTATGGATATACAAAATAGAGGCAATAATACTTGTTTAGAGAAATATGGCTATGGATAATATCGTTCATAATATTTTATCGTAGAGGAGGAAAATATTTATTTTAATATTTTAATTTATGTATACTTTTGTTATTGGTTGAGTACAATTGGTGAGGATGATGGTATGATATATAGAAGCCATCTACTAAGATCCAAACCTCGACGTACAGGCGAAGTTCAATTCTTGGGTGAATTTGATGAAGTGGATCTCCTTGCACATGGTTTCTTAGCTGAAGGAGGCTTGTAGTTTAGATATATTCTTACTCATATCGTTGTAATCCTTTATATAAAGGTTGAAATGGTGACATCTATATATGTTGACATGTTTCCATAAAAAAAAAAAATTAGTACATGTTAGTATATGATGTAATATAAATGTTTGCATATCTATTTAGTTAGAGGTATGTTGGTATTTTTATGTATATATGAACATATATTTATATATATATGCATGTGCATGTATAGATATTATTTTTGTTCATGTATATTTAATAAGGGTATAAAATATCAAAGTCTTGATCACTTAATTGTTGAATGATCAACTTAATGACCATTGAACGATTATTGATCAATGGCATAAGCTCTATTTCAACCCAAAATTTTGAAGGACACACAGTTCTACAAAAAGTGTTCGGAATAAAGACACGTGTTAGACTCTTTGCCCTTTGGGAAGTCTTTGGCATTGAATGAATGCAAGATTTTAATAATGTCCACAAAACCAAACAACCTATGGGACCCATGAATACCCATAGATTTGTCCTTTGAGGAAGCTTTTGAACTTAAAGGAGATTGGACTTTGGAGTAACGAGTTAATTAGGGAGATTTAAAATCCAAATTCAGGGATGCAATAGAGTTTGTCTATGTCAATCAATTTATTCATCATTTCAATTTCAATTTTTGAGTAAGTTCCTAAGTGAAATATGGAACACCTACATCCCACATTTTTCTATTTTATTTTTTTCAATCTTGGGGTTTATATTCTAAAATGAGGGGTTGAGGGTTTACATTTTCAAGCTTGTCTACCATCACTAGTGTATCATGCTACCAACAATGGAAAAGAAAAGTGAAACAAAAAATAGACTATGTCCAACTAGTTAAAACCCTTAAAATCACTGATGAATACCATGATATTTATGATCTTGTAATCCATGATAGGTGAACCACAAAACTTAGATTTTTATGTCAAAATAAGGCTGCAAGGGCACTAAAAATTAAAATTTTAAGACTACACATAAATAAAATTACAATGTGGGATGTTGGATTGGGATGCATGATGTTACTTGAGGTTTTCCCTTGCTCAAAAATTGTCATGGTCTACACCCAAAAATATTAACCTGAAATTTTCCATTGCCCAAAAATTATCATGATCTGTCCCCAAAAAGATGATAAAAATAGAAAATCTATTGTTAATAGAAATATCCAAAAGGAAATTTTATCCATCACAGAGGAAGAATTTAAGAGTTTGTTGAAGTTAGGGTTTGGAGCAGAACATTTTGGAAACTCAAACATCTATATTGACCTAGAAAAGCTTAGCTATAATTATAAAGCAATTAATGAAGAGGGGAAAAATAATTTTCTCAAAGCTATAACAATGGATGGTATCAAAATTATAAGCCTCTTATAAAGTTAATATTTTTGTGCCATGGTTTCAAGATACTATTACCATGCTAAAAAATTTCCTCATATTGGAAAATAATAAGGAAGACAATGCCAGCCTCCTTGAAATGGTATATAATATCCATTGTGTTATTCCACTTTTTAGATATAATTTTGTAGATTGCATTGTTAAATCCATGCACAAATAATTTGTAATGATTAAAAGAGGTTCCTATAAGACATTTAGGCTCACAACTAACGACAGCCAAGGGTGGAGGATCCAAGAATGGACAGTTCAAACCCTGATTGTGGCCAAAAACAACAACAACAACGCAACACAACAATAACAGAGATAGGAATAATATTCAATTTATTGCAACATGTCGGGTTGTAAGGCCTTCCCGGTTACGGCCAATTACAAAGATATGAATCCAAGATCTAGCACAGATCTTCTGCAAGCATCGGGCCATTTACCTTCTGCAAAAACATACTACTTAGATCCCATACTCAGATCCTCAGATCTAGTCTCATCCTCCTTACTATCATATCATGCCTAAGCTAAGAACATAACACTATTTAAATACAAGAGGCAACCAATAGGTCATCCATAAAAACAAATGTAGGAGATACCAACAACCCACATTTGCGTCCCCACAATCCCCATTGATAGATCTAAATTAAATGCCACACTACAAATATTAAATACATCAAGTCAGCCTCCTAGATCCGCAAGAACACAAGTTGGCCAGCCCAAATTGTCGAGTGTCAGCAATATTGCAGAGTGTTAGCAACCAACACATGCCGAGAAAGTCATACATCGCCAAGAAAATACAATGACTGAGCACTACATCCATCGCTGAGCAGGTTCTACCAAGCACCAGGGTTGCCAAGTTCTTCAGTGACCGAGCTCCTCAACCAATATTGTGACCGAGCAACAACACAAACCAACCGAGTAACACTTCATCAAAACACACCAAGCACTCTCCAAAGAAAATATTTTTTGTGTGATACAAGATTGCCAAGAATCCTAGAATTCTCCTGCATCAACAACCCTAGGCATCTTAAGGACAATACTTCTTGGGTGCTCAAGAATATTTATGCTCCTAATACTAAAAAGAGAAGAGAAGTTTTTTGGAACAAGATGTCCTCTCTAAGAAATAGTTTCAGAATGGAGGAGTGGATTGTTATGGGAGATTTTAACAAAACCCTAAAAGAAATTTTTTTTAAAAAAGGAGGAAGCCAAACAAATTTAGAAAGCAGAATGGACCTTATGAATTTCATAGATAATAAAAATCTCCATGATATTGAGTTGCAGGGTATTAATTATACATGGACTAACAGAAGGTGTGGAGAGGAGATTATTCAAGTTAGACTTGATAGAGATCTCATTAGTAGTGACTGGTTCACCCATTACTATTGTTCGCTATTTGCCCATATGCGGGTTGGATTAGACCATAATACTATCACCTTTTGGCAAAAACTTTCCTTACATATTTGAGAAAATGTGGACTATGCATCCACAATTGGAACAAAAAATTAAGGAGTGGTGGAGGATTAAAATAAAAGGAACTGCTATGTTTATTCTGGCTAAAAAAATTAAACATGTCAAGGAGAATGTGAAAGCTTGGAACAAGGATACCTTCAGCAATATTTTCTCTACTAAGACTAATATCTGTTTGGAGCTGAAGTCCATTTAGGACAGCATTCAGAAGGAAGGTTATGATAGGCTATCAAGAGACCAGGAAAATGATAAATTAGTTGAGCTTCATGACATAATTGCTAAAGAAGAAATTTTTTGGAGACAAAGGTCCAGAAAGATTTTCCTGAAGGAAGGGGAGAGGAGAACCAACATTTTTTCTTGACTACCCTTAAGCACAGAATGGCAAATAGAATATCCAATCTAGAATTTAATGGTACTCTTTCAGAGGATGAAGATGCTATTAGAATGGAGGCTAATTTTTTTTCCAAAATCTTCTTCAAGAGGACAAAGACCTGAATAAAGAGGAACAAATGGAGTTTCTGGAGTGCATTCCACAAATCCTTAATGACCACCACAATGTGAGTCCTAATGTTATCCCTTCAAATGTTGAAATAAAGAAGGTTGTTTTTTTCTTTTGATGGGGACAAAGCCCCTAGTGTGGATGGTTATCCTATATTCTTCTTCCATAACTACTGGAATATTATTGAAAAGGATGTTACTAATGGTGTTAAAGAATGTTTTGGATCTAGAAAATTGTTGAAGGAACTGAATGACACATTTATTTCTCTTATACCAAAAAAACAAAGGGCTGAAAAAATGGATCAGTTTAGGCCTATAATTTTATGTAATGCTGCTTGTAAGATTATTTATAAGGTTCTTACCACCAAGATTTTGTCTATTCTTCCTTTCCTAATATCTTGGCAGCAAAATGGTTTTGTTCCTGGTAGACAGATCATGGATTCAATAATCTCTATACATGAAAATGTGCATTCACTGGTGGCATCTAAGAAGGAAGGGATCATCCTAAAACTTGATTTGTCAAAAGCCTATGATAGGGTTGATTGGGACTTTCTACTAAAAGTGCTAAAGGATTTTGGATTTAACAAGAAAAGTACTGATCTTATATTTCAGTTAATATCTTCTGCGACTTTCTTTGTTCTGGGTAATGGCTCTCCCACTTATTTTTTCAAATCTTCCAAGGGTCTGAGGAAGGGGGCCCTCTCTCTTCTATTCTCTTCATCCTGATGGCAGAGTGTTTGGGTAGGTAGATGGAGAAATTAGTTGTGAAAGGGGAATTCAAAGGCTTAAATTTGTCTTCTTCCATTCAAGTTTCTTCCCATCAGCAGTTTGTTGATGGCTCGGTTATTATTGAGGAAGCTTCAGTTAAAAATGATTCCAACATAATAAAAATGTGTTGACTAAGTATGGGTCAACTTATCAATTGGGGAAAAATCTCTGTATTTTTCTAAATAATGTTCCTGAAAAAAGATAGATAAGAATCAAGAGGATTTTGGGTTGTGATATGAAGACTCTATCAGGTACAAGTTACCTTGGTCTACCTTTATGCTTGGAACCGCCAAAGTATTTTTGGGGTTCTTTAGTGGAAAAGTATCATAGTAAACTCATTGGCTGGAAAGGTACGCTACTGAGTCAAGCAGGCAATATTCAAATTTTTAGATCTACCCTTCGAGGTCTTTCTCTTTATGCTTTGAGTATCTTTAAAATACCTAAGGAGTTGGGAGAAGCAATTGAAAAAATCCAAAAAAAAAATCTTTGGAATGGAATGGAAAAAAAAGAAAAGGATAACCCTCATTTCCTAGGACAAGGTTTGAACACTGATTAACAAAGGGGGGCTTGGCCTTCGCAAAATAAGAAATCTTAATGGTCACCTTCTAGCAAAACTTATATAGAGTTATTATAATTCTAAGGGATAATGGACCCTGATATGGGATAAAAAATACAATAAGGAGAGTCCTAACCTTATTAGCTTTCTGGGTAGTGACATTGATGTTGGAGGATCCTTTATATGGAGAAATGCCCTTAAAAATAAGGAAATAATAAGAAAAGGTGTCAAATAGAAAGTAGGAAATGGCAGGAATGTTCTTTTCTAGGAAGATGATTGGATATTGCAAAATCCCCTCAAGGATTGCCCTGAATGGAAGGACTTTGAGAACCAGTGCAAATTGAGATTTAGGAGGAAAGTTGCGGACTACTTGCATAGGGATCACTAGAAAGACCTAACGGTTATTGACAACTCTTTGGGTCAGCTCAATAAATTTCTTAATCCCACTATTTTGATTGAGGAGGATGATAGGATAATATAGAAGTATAGCCCAAGTGGGAAATTTACTATCTCCTCTTTGTATCACCAGGAGTATGAAAATCTTAATGAGCCTTGTTGGGCCAAATCTTGGATTAAGGACCTTACTCCTAAGATTAAAGTTTTTTTCACGATTTTTCTGTAGAACAAGGTTTTGACTAATGATAACCTAAGAAAAAGAGGTGTAATAATTTTTAATAGATGTTACTTATGTAATCAAGATGAGGATAATGTGAATCATATGTTTCTTCACTGTCCCTATGTTAGAAATATATGGGATAATTTCTTTCAAATTCATAACATTCAGTGGGTATTTCTAGAGGATTTGCTGAATCTTTTTACCTCTTGGAGCCATGCTTCAAAGAATGAAACTATGGTAAAGGTATGGAATTTCATACTTCTGTATGTGTGCAAGGGAGTTTGGAAAGAAAGGAATGAGAGAATTTTTAGAAACAAAGCGGCTAGTGAAAAAGAGGTGTTCTACAAAATCAAGAGAGCAGTCAAAGAAAACTTGTATGTAAAGGAAAGCTTTATGAAACCTTTAAATGAGGAGGATATTGTTTTTTTCAGTAACTGGAGAATTAAAAGCAATTTCAGGAAGCAAAAAAATAAAGCCAAGAGAGAAGAAGCAATATGGAATTTCCCTCCTACTGGATGGATGAAAGTCAATTTCAATGGAGCTTTGAAAGGTAACCCAAGGGTGGCTGGGTGTGGTATAGTCATAAGAGATGAACATGGGGTGTGCAAGGGTATTAAAGCTATTCCTATCGAAATTCAAACTAACCATGTAGATGAGGTGAGTGCAGCTCTTCAAGGGCTAATACTTGATAGGGATAAAGGTTGCAAGAAGTTATGGTTCGAGGGTGACTCCCTCAATATAATTAAATGCCTAAATAATGAAACTCCTACCTCTTAGACTATACACAACATAATGCAAAAACCAAAATGTATTATTCATTCTTTTGAAGGTTGTGTAATTTCGCACAACTACAGAGAGACTAACGGAATAGCTCACTGGGCTGCCAACATGGCGTGAAAATTGGAGGTGATGACGCAATGGCATGATGGGGACGACACGCCATATCATGCAAAATCATTACTGGATAGTGACCGGTTGCGGAGTAGACAAAAATTTTTATAAATGGTAAGTCTAATAAAGGTATTTAATTCTGAAGTGAAGTGTCACTATTACCATTTTTGGAGCAAGTACTTCTTGGTAATTATGAGTTGGATGTAGGACACATTCTGGGTGAATTTGGCAAGTTTGAGAGCGACTAGTTTTAACGGCACTAAAAAAAATATCACAGAGAAAGTGTTTTTCACCAGAGAGAAAATATGGGTGGCAGCAAGAAGCGCTTTAAGCCTGTTAACTATGAGGAATGGAGAGATAGGAAAACATTTTGGAGTATTTTGAAGGAAGGAGGGATGGTTGTGTTTTTGGAGCGGCTTCATGGAAGAAACCCTACAGTGTCACGAGAATTCTTCAATACTTGGAAAGATGGTAAAGTGATGGTGGAGAACCATCTTATGGAAGTTACGGAGGAGATAATTGCTGAGGCAACTGGTATGAGAATGGATGGGCTTAAGTTCTACATAGATAGAACTATTTCTGATAAAGCTTGGGAGATATTTCTGGAGTATGAGGAAGAGAAGGCAAGGCTGGTGAAGGTGGATACTTCCTATCATACTCCCAAACATATATCAAGGCTATGGAGGTATGTGCTCTATATGATCATTAGCTAAATTAAACTCGATGGTAGGTTTAACTGAGCCTATGGACATCATTTCATGCTTCTAAATCACTTTAGGCACAATGTGAAAATTAGTCTGCCTTTTTATCTTCTTAGCTCGTTGGATTTTACTATTAATAGTCTATAAAAAGACCCGAAGGGTGACCATGCCTCTCACCAGGGTCTTATGCTTTTAATATATGATATCCTAAAAATACAAAAGGTGGAGAGACCTTTGTTGAAAAATATTGAGAGGGATGAGAAGGAGACAAGAGGTGATGAGGAAGATACTATGTATGAGGAGGAAATTGAGGAAGAATATGGGGACCCTCAGGGGTATAAAACTCGTAAAAAAACTTCCAAAAAAGGTTCTTCATCCAAGAGGAACCAAAAGAAGATTATTATAGAGGGATCTAAAATGGAGGAGACTGATGATGAAACTCCTGAGGGGACTAAAATACCCAAGAAAAAAAAAGAAAAAATGTTATTCTTTCAAGATAAACCAGAAGAGGACTATGACAGAGGATTTTAAAATAGAGAAGGAAACAGGGGATGAAGAGTATGAGGAGAAACAAAGAAAAGAGGTTAAGAAAATAAAACGTCAGGAGGTTACTGGAAAAAAAGTAAGAGCACCCAGAAAGGTAAAAACCCTAGCAAAAGAAGAATTGTTTTTTCCTTGGATGAGGAGGACAAGATGGAGAAGGAGCATAGTATAGAGGATAACCTCGAAGAGGATTATGGGGAAGAGAATAGGGAGGATAAAAGAGAAGATACAGATCAAACTACCATGATGAGCACAGAGACTAACTGACAGAAGGGTACGGATCAGACTGTGGAGGAAATAGTTAAAAGCATTGAAAAATATGTAATGGAGCATGCAGGGAAAGATATGCCCGCTAATGAGGAAACAGGTAAAGGTTTTAATGTTTCTGATGATATGAAGAAAAGAAAGGATTGTATTTTGAATTTTACTTGTACTTTGGGTAAAATGTTGGATGATATTGCCAATATTAAAAAGAAAATGGAAACTATGAAATTTTAGATCAATATAGTTAAAAATTTTAGCATTGGTGAGAAACCTGTAGTGGTCTGTCTGGAGGAGATGAAAGATGCAGTTGGAAAATCTGAAGCCCAGGTGGAAATTTTGAATAAAGTGTACAAAATGGAAAAACAACTAAAGGATATGACTAACAGGGCAGTGGATGATGACCATGCAAGAAAAATCCACATTCTGAACAACAAAGTGGAAAAACTAGAGGATATGATGTGCAAGATTGGGAAGCAGTGTCTGGTTAGCTTAAAGGTGTATACGGTCCATGTGCAGATTCTGATGGAGAAGTTGGAATAGGACAGAGGGGATAAGGATGGAAAAAAGGTGAAGGAAACCACGAGACCTGGCAAATGCACGTGGGCTAGTACTAGGAAGCTGAGTCCAAAGGAAGATAAAGAGACTGAAGACCTCAAGAACTCTGTCAATAAAATGCGGATTATGGTTATCCAGGCATAGGATATTGTGAATGGAATGTAGCTGTCCTTTTTTGGTTCTATCTTTTTTGTTGTCCCTATTTATGCTTGTTGATCTATGGGACTTACTATTTGGTTGCTAGCCGGCTAGGCTTTTTTGTTTTCCTTTCTGGGTGTTGTGGAACAGTTTTTGCTGAGCTTTATTGAATATCTATAAAAAAATTTAAAGGTTTCGGGTCCTTGTAAAACCTATTTTTATGTAATCAGAACAACCTACTTGTGTCATCTTCTTCTACTGAAATATTGTGGAATGTTTGAAACCAACAGGCTTCAGATTCAAGTGTGTAAGAATGATGAGGTAAGAATAGTGTGTCCAATATATGAATGGACCACTAAGACAAGGATACATGATAACCAAAGGAACTAAAATAATTTTAGAGACTTCTTTTTGGCTCTAATGTATCATGCAATTACAAACACTCCAATGCCTATATTACCTAAGTCTTGCAAAGATTGCATTCAATTGGGACCTCAAATACAACTACTTGACTAGTGTCTCATGGAACAATATAACATGTTAACATTTTATGGATTAGAAGTAGCACCCTAAATAATTCCAATACATGTGATAGATAGGGTTTCTGTATTGGAATATGTATCACAAATGGAGAGTCCAAATCAACTCTACTTTTTTAGTCAGCAAAAGAAGAGCATATTTCCTTTGTTACTTTTTCATGTGGATGGATCACATTTGAGAGAAAAGCATATACTACGGTACATGATATTTTGAATTTTATTTTATTTTGATGTTGACAATTACTGGCATTACATTCTGTGCAATGTCATTAAAGAAAGTCTTATGGAGAATAAGAACTTTGCAAGTAGAATTCAACATCAAAGTAAACCCTTAATGAAAATGTATTGAAAAACAAGTATTCTTGGGATTAGGTCAAAAAAGTGATGGAGGGAACTACTATCAAGAAAAATATTTCTCTAGAACAATTATCAGGAAAAAGTATGGCATTGCACCCACATAAAATAATAAATCATTAGATCCCAATTAGGAGGCTTCACAATTTTTACAAAATAGCTAATGCTTCATCTACTAGAAAATGTATCCCAGATTATCTATTAAAAGCTTGTGTAGAGGCAAACTCCAGACATGAAATAAAATCAATGATTTTTGGTATATGATCAATAATCTAGGTGAATCAAAGGGTATCAATTGTAGATTTTGAAGATATCCTAGAGGATTATAAGTTTATTGAATTGTGGAATATAGAGAATCCTTTTGAAGTATATATTGATAATGATAATGATACTAATAGTGATAATGAGATACCCTTGAGTCTCACTCCAACCCCTATTGTAAGCTCTGTAAAAAATCTATTTTGAGTGAGAGAAAAAAAAACATATACTTTTGGGGAAACCATACTAGAAAAATTGGGTTATCAAGGTGGTGGTCAAGGGTCAAAAGGACACGGCCCTTGGAAGCCACTATAGGTAGAACCAATAAAAAAGCATATCATTGAGAAATTGGAGTTGAATCAATAGGGAAAGGTAATACTTATACACATGTACCTCATTTGTTAGAGCTTCAAATATTGACACTCACATTAAATCACAACCAGAACATGGTGGTGAATCAAGTGCTACTTCCATTGGTGGGGATAGTATGGGTACTAGTAATAGTTGTGGTCAACAACTGAAACAAAAAAAAACATTCAAAAGAGGCCTATAGTAGAAGATACTATACATAATCTCAATGATAAAGGAATTTTGAAGAAGAAAAAGGTTATAATAATAATGAAAAGTATAACTCCAACTCCATCAAGTTCCACCTCAAAGGAGTCCAATAAATCCAATTGTAAGTGAGAGTGGGATAGTAATGACTATTTCTAATCCTCAAAAATAAATAGTTAGATTTAGATGCATGGGTGGGCGTTCCTACATTACTACAAGTGCTATTTCACCATTCAAACATTCAATTGTGTCAGCATCCCCAGATTTTGATTAAAATACTTTCATTGATCAATTTTGAGGGAGAGCAGATAAAAATAAAGAAAAAAGAAAGGTAATAATGAAGGTTGTGTGTACTATAGCTATAGAGGAAAAAATTGAATTGAATATGATATTTCCTACATATGATCTAAATAAAGAAATGATGGATTATATGTTGGTTATGCCCCCAGTTCAAAAATAAAATAAACTAGAGAATCATATGGATCCCTCTAAATTTCATGTTAGCACCATCCAAATGGATTTTTCTGGAGTTCAAAATTTGGACAAAATTAATCTGTCAAAAAATACCAACAAAGTGGTGTACACATTATTTCTTGAGAGAGAGAGAGAGAGAGTCATAGAAAAGGATTAAAAAAAATTGTTTCTACATCTACAAGTAAAGAGAATGAATAGAAATAGGAGGAACTAAATGAACTGGAGCAAAGTTTAGTTGAAATCATCAAAATATCTGATAATGAAAGAGCCTCTTTAGTTTAACTATACAAAAACCTAGAGAAAGCCATTATCTAAACAAAAAAAATTATAAACCTAATTGGACTATAAGAATAAAAGAGAAAATCAATCGAAATAAAAAGTAGAGGAAGAAAGAAAAAACAATGAAAGACTAAAACGAGAGTTGAAGAAGGAAAAAAATGAAATTTATTCTTCCCAAGACAAATTGACCGCATCTTGGAAACAAACAATGAGGCATATAAAACAAAACATTTGGGAGCAGATAATGTAAAGGACTGATAATTTGTGTCAGTTGTTTTAATTGATATAAATCCTAACAATACATAATGGGAAGCTTATTGAATATATTTCTCTGAACTAAAACATGAATTCAAGAGATAAATTTGCAAAACTTTTTTATAAAAAGTCTACAAAGCTAATGAAAAATATTTGAGATCAAATAAAATTCATGACCGCATTGATGCATCAATAAAGGAATCCTCTATCATGAAAAAATGTATGAAACTATGGGAAGCACAAGAATGTATGGATTATTATACAAACAAGATGAGGAAGTTGCATGAAAAGGTAGAGAAATTAATAAATCTTGGTTTGCTAAAGATTTTTGACACAACACAACAATACATTAGAAATGTTGCTTTCAAAAAGATGGAGGAGAAAATGAAGTTTGATTTGGACCAATTTCCTCATAACACACATGAGGTGAACTTTCTAGGTTTCACAAACCATTGATAACATTGAATGCAACTTTAGATGAAACATTGATGTCAGGTTCCACTTCCAATTATGAATTGCTAACAAATTTGCAAGTCATGTACTATATGGTACAACAAATTGGACTTCCTTCAAATGGAGTGTGGGGCATGCTACAAAATTTGGTAGAATGATTTCATAATATGTATTGTATAGTTTGTATTCCCCAATTATTTCAGGTTTCCTTCTTTTCTTTGTTTGTAATTTCAAGCATATTATAATTTGTCAACGCTTGAACTAACTCTATTTTATGAATGTTTAATTGTTATTAACGTCTCCATGATGTAATTACTAATGAAACACTTTTTTATTCTTGAAGCTTGAACCAAATAAATCAAGGGTTTTTTATTTTCTCTTTGCACACTTGATACAGTGGATGTTCAACTGTGTGGCTCCTATTTAAGGAATAAGTTAAATTTTTAAAATACTACACTGAAAAATTATAGTACATTAATTTATTAACTTGTAAATAAAAATTTTGAAAATGCAATTTCATACCAATATTAAGTGGCATTAACAAAAATATTAAATATCATCAACGAGATTTAGGATTTTTTAATTATGATGAAATAAAGTAATAAGTTTAATAAATACCTATTAGCTATTAGTGATAAATCTCTTACATTTTCCAATTCATCTCCTCATCCTAATCATCAAATTGAGAGCTTCGTTGATTCTTGTCTATGTTTTCTTCACTCTTCATACATATGCTTAATTGCATCTCAAAACTACCAATACATGTGTAACTGTCATTCATTATATTACTATCAATTGTTCCACTTTGGTTTGAAGTATTGCCCAACCCTCTTCTTTCACATGTGGACTTTCAAACTCTTAGTGCTCTTTCATAAGAAAAACTTTGAACATCATACCTAGATGTATACAACCTCAATCAATTTTCCAAATTATTTTCTAGTTGATTTCTTATCTTTGGTTGTAAGAACCCCAAAGTACCAAAATTCTCTCATCCTCCACCGAACCCAATACCTTGTTTTGACATAAATCATCAAGTTTGAATTTTTTTGATATTGAATCATGCACAATTTTGCTCTCACATTGGGTTGTCACAAACTTTGTTACTAATCCATCTTGCAAAGGGTTCTCTATTTTTTGAAATTGTTCCCTCGTAGTTATTGCAAAATAACCTCATTTCTCTCTAAGAATAGTTATATTTAAAATTCCTTCTATAGTTTGTCCATTTAATTCTATAGATTTTTGAAATTGATCCATCAAACTCGTTAACCTCTGATGATAGTTAGCTAGACTATTGAGAATTGAATATTGAGGAAACACAATAGACATGGCTTCAAGTAATACATCATGAGGGAAATTTTTTATAATCTCTGAGGAAAGAGAATGAGTAATTTTCTTTAGAGTAGCATTTACAGACTCAACAATCTTTCTAAAATATTCTCTTGTAACACTTACTTCTTTCTTGTTATGACGCTTTCCTAGTACCATCATCATGGTAAGGTGGTGCATTGGTATCTCAAACCCACATACACTGACACATAACTCTCTATTTATATTAAATTGTAAAAAAATGTCAAGATTGTTTAACTATATCAGTAGTTTCCAACTAGAAAATTTTGGACTTACAAATGTTTTCTCTGATTGATAGAGATTATCAAGAGTCATGCATGTCTTTTTATGTAGCTCAACATTTTTTTCAATATACATAGCTCTTTCTTAGTATTTTTTCAAAAGATTGTTCATTTTCTTTAGCATGGGGAGAAGACTTGCTAAAGTTGAGATTGTCTCTATGTCACTTAACTTGCAAATCAGGTTAAGGAGATTTGTCTACTGTGTGGAAATATTTGTACATTACTCCAATCAAGGATTAATATTCTGGATAAACTTGATGCTCTAGTCCATGCAAGGAGATTCATCTAGTATCAACATCCTTAAGAAGCTTGTTCTCATTGGTTAATACTTTGGAAAAAATTTAAAATTCAAAACATCGTTTGGGAGTTAGACTGAAGTATGAGTAGAGTTCTATAACTAAATTTTCAACATTTCTTCCTAGAAGATACTTTCTCACAATTTTAAAAGCTAGATTAGTTTTGTAAGCATGTAGTGAATACTAATCATGTAGGGTGAAGAAGAAGTTTGTAGCTTTATGTAAAGACCTTTCCTAGGAATTGGCATTACTAAAGCTACATCTTCCCCTACACATACCAATTCTTATACAATTGTTAAGTCATCCATACGTCCATATTTTATTAAAGTATCCTTAACTAGTTGAAATAGAGTTTTTGTTGTTGCGCTCTTTTTCAAAAACACATAGTAAATGAGGTTGATAGACATGTTTCTATATTGTATAAACATGCATAGATACTAAAGACATATTATCTATTGTCATAGCTTCATCTAAACATAATGAAATGAATTTTGACTCTCTTTTTTTTTCTCCTTTAAATCATGTTTTCAACCTCAACAAGACAAATTTCTCATTCGCATCCACTATTTACTAACCAATGACTGTTAGGAAAGTTAGGAATGCACAAAAAGGATAATAAAGTAATATATTCTAGGCAGTCTTTCATAGGACACCCTCTGGTCAAAATATTAAAAACAACACTTAACTGAATATTTTTTGCCAATTGTGCTACTACCATTTCCTTTCTAAAATGAGCTTCAATAGAACCTCTAAATTTAGAAAGATTTCATTGTCTTTGTAATTGTGCATCGTATTCTAAGGAAAACTTAACATGCTGCCATTTATCTTTTTGTTTCCATCTTATCACTAATTTTTTAATTACATCCATGGTTTATTTTTCGTAAACTTTACCAATTCGCTTTTCTATGGTGTCAAGTTTTAGTTGCAACTTCTTGTCCATTTTTATTTTTCCAACCAAAAACCTTACACCCGCATTCTATTGGAGGTTCAACTTTCTTTGGATTCTTCATTGGTTCAATGAATGGATATTTTGACACCCAATCAATTTAAATATTCCTTTCCATATCCTACTACCTACCCATTTTTTATTTGGATTTTCTTTCCCCTTTCGTGCATCATCATCATCTACGACATTATGACCCAAGTCAGTTATCTCATTCCTACTACCCTAGCTATCAACCACAACATTTTCTTTCACTATCATCTAAGATATCACATTCACTACCTTCTCCAATATTCTATGTAAGTTGTGAATCTTAGAGTTGCAATGACATAGCTTCATCTATTTGACCACAAATATTACCAAAGTTTTAAATTAAGGTTTTGTGTTCTGATTTCCTTCCCTGGCCTTCACCACATTTAGGAGTCTTACTCTTATTCTTGTTTGACATCCCCAACAAAATAAAGGCTGAAAAATCTATTTTCATGTTTAAGAAGCAATAATATATTATAAGATTCATTCACCCTAGGGCCTAGAATCTAGATGTCTGAGGTTTCCCTACTCAATAAGAATGAATTAAAAATTGTGAAAAGATTGAGATGAATAATACTATCACACTTTTAAATAATGATCACTTACCTTTAGATTCTCATTTAGTAGAACTACTAGTCGACAATGTACTAATGGTTGTTCCTCGTTCTTAACTTGGTTATTGATCTAAATTGAGAGCTCTAAATTAACTAAATTGTGTAAAAATAAATTTGATCTTTGATTGTATTTATACCAATTCATATTTGATAAATTCAGCAAAAAAATATAAATGGTATACAAGTATTCAGTGAATCCCACTTAATTCTAACAAATTTTATGTAAATGTAGGATGAGTCAAACCTTAACAAAATATACACATTGTAATTTTCTAGGCCATCATGAATTGTTGATCGAGATGAACTTATAATATTAAAGTAATCACAAAATCATTCCTCCCACAACATTGAACGATTAATGGTATTGGAAAATATGGTGTTGAATTAAGATGCGCTTTTGAAATGTCATACGAATTGGGTCCTCATGCAAATTAAAATATTAATGGCTATTGGCGAATATGGATCTGAATTAAGACACACTTCCAAAATTGTAGGTGAAATTATTAAATAGATTGTTGTGAAAACTTATAAGTTTTTATTGGTAGAATCTTTAATTTGTACAATTCATGAATAAAAATGATAGTGAATTGAAATGCATTTGACATAAAATTTATAAAGTTGGGGCGATCTTGTCACCCCATTTTATCCAACCTATTTGCTAATTTTGAAATCACCGATAACAGTTATTCACCAATTGACAAATATTTACCACTAAAGTTACCTCTGATGTGTGTATATATTCGTCTCTCTCTCTCTCTCTCTCTCTCTCTCTCTCTCTCTCTCTCTCTC
>MU226592.1:305418-327700 GCA_018584345.1 Thuja plicata | reverse complement strand
CTCTCTGTGTGTGTGTGTGTGTGTGTACACATAGAGGCATACAAGAAAAAATCTTGAGGATGGAACCTTGAGGGCATGTAAGTTTGGAGGATCTCACCAAGATGAAAATGAAAATAATTAAACTGTCCTACTTATATGAGAGGGAGAATAAGACCCCTTATACATTTAAATCTAAGGTAAAAAAATAGATAGCATGACTATTTGAAGAATATATATCATATATCAAGAGTTGTCTATAAAAAATTAAAGTTCTAATTAATATATAAAATATTTAGAAAAATAAAAATGAAAGTACTTAATTGGAAAAAGTTTGGAAGATGTCAAAAAATATTCATTGATGAAGAAGAAAAATTGGTGATGATATTCAAATGATTTCTTCAAAAAGAATGGATGGTTGTTTTGTTATCCTAAGTCATTTATATGACTTTGGATTCAATCCTACACTTGCATATTTGATTTAAAAATGGATCTAATTTGCACTTTCGTATCTTGTCTTTGTTAATTTTCAAATTGGTATTTTTCTTAGTTCATTCTCATATAGAGATTATATTTTTCTTTTTTATGGAATGCACTTGGCATGGATTTATTGTATCAAACCATGTAAAGATATTGAGCCAACAATTAAACAAAACATTGAGGACAACAATCTTAAACAAGGAAGATGCCCTAGATGCTTATGCATTGTAGATTAACTAGAATAAATATTCATACTTGTGTGTAGGTAGTATTGACAATTCTAGGATTTATAATGTACCTATAGATACCACTACCTCAGATGATTGGATCTAGTGTGATGTCTAAAATACAACCATGATTAGTCCTTTGAATACACCACCAAGGATCACAAATGAAACACTTTTGCACCTCAAGTGAGTGTACTACAGTCAAAAGAATGGAAGAAGTTGGCTCTAAACTAGATTTTCAATTTAAAAACAAAAAAATTATTTTCATGACTACAAAAGTTATGAAAATATTCCATGACTATATATTTGATCCAAGAAATAAAAGAGATAAAACTAATGATAAAGACCAATCCTTACGAATAAATGTAGATAGAAATAGACGAAGTTTCAATCATACCCCCAATCTAAACCTAAAACATATCACTTAAACTAAAACCTAAACCATTTTTTTTTCTTTCTTACAGTTGCTCACTTTGCTCTCTTTCATCCTAATGATGTATCATGGAGCGTGATCTGAAATGATGATGCAAAAATATATACACAGTTGAATCCAAAAATTATTCGATTATATCTAAAACATATAATTTATGGACTAATTATTAAATAAAATGTCCAAGGGGTTGAGCTTAATTGGTTAAAATACCGGGCTTTCATTGTGGATACCCAAGTTGAATTCTCCTTAGTGACAAAGTGGTATTTTAAGTTGTGACTCTTGGTCTTTCAAAATTGACTTACTTTTTAACCAAAAATAGATTTCAGAAATAGTTTTCTAATTAAAAACAAATTTTTTAACTATGAAACAAACTGAACTTCACTTCCATCGAGTATTCTGTGAGATTTGAACGTACGCCATCAAATCTGTGATTTCTGTACAAAACCATACTTTGATGGTTGAAGTTGCCAGCGGCATGGGTTCGACTCCCACGAACTACGGTCACAAAGCCTGGACAGAAAGAAAATACAGAATCAGAAATAATGCAGGATACAAAACATTGCGTGTTTGGAAAGAAAACGAGGTAGAAAGTATGGAAAGAAATCATGTCCTTGAAAAGAAAACTCAAATAGCCAAGTATGGAAACTTTGCGTCATCCTGCAAGATTGCTGTCGGCAAGATTTGTTAATCATTAATTTAATATTTATTTAGGTGAAAGGAGAGATTTTGTTTTAACGAATGTGTTATTATATATATATATAATCTACAACTTATGGATATACAAAATGGAGGCAATAATACTTTCTTAGAGAAATATGGTCATGAATAATATTGTTCATAATATTTTATTGTAAAGGAGAAAAGTGTTTATTTTAATATTTTAATTTATGTATAATTTTGACATTGGTTAAGTACAATTGGTGAGGAAGATGGTATAAGATATAGAAGCCCTCTACCAAGCTTCAAACCTTAGAAGACGTGTATAAGTTATGCTCAATCGTAGGTGAATTTGACGAACAAAACCCCTTGCATGCAGTTTCTTAGCTGAAGGAGGATTGTAGTTTAGACGTATGCGCACTCATATCGTTGTAATCCACTATATTAAAGCCGAGATGCTGACATATTTCCTAAAAAAGAAAAATTGAGTGGATGTTATCAATATATGATTTAATATAAACGTTTGCATATCCATTTAGATATAGGTATGTTTGTATTTTTATGTATATATGAACATACATTTGTATACATGCATGTGCATGTATAAATATTATTTTTGTTAATTTGTGCATATGCTACTTTTTAGTCTTGTATAGTTTCACACACACACACACACACACACACACACACACACACATGCCCTCCCTCCCAACCCACATGTGAATATGTTCACATGTGCGCACATGCGCACATACACACACTCACTGGTTCACTCACTCACACCTTGATTATAATCATATGTATGCTTTTTTTTCATTTATGAATATGTTTCTTATGTGTATATCGGTATAGATATTTCTATATATTTGTATACAATTGTACATCTATTTTGTATGTAACTATATTTCTACATATAAATTCTCATATCCTTTGAAACCTTATTGTTGTCTATTCATTCCTACATTATGTCACTCCCCACAACTACTTAGTTTGTTGAGGAATACGATTTTTATATAGGTATGTATTTATATCTGTTTATGATTATGGAAAAAATAGGTTTTGAAGGGACATAAAACACTTTTTACAACAGATCCAAAATAAAAATCAGATATGACAGATTACCACCAACAACCAAAACAAGACAGGTTGCTCAAAAGATAAACAAGAAACGTGGCTGCCCAAAGCCTGCAAAAACACAAAACACAATAGAAAACCAGAAAAGAGGGAAACATACTACGCCATGTTCTTAAGAGTCTCAACAACCTCCACTTCCAATTGGCTCATAATCAGAGCTGCCTTCTTCAATTCCTACAATTCTAGATAGGGATTTTGAGCCTCTATTTTGAGATTGGCCCTAGTTCTCTTTCTCGGCCCAGAGTCCCCCTGACCTTTCTCTTTTTCAGCATCCAAGTCCACAATTGTCTTCTCCTGTTACACTTTATCCAAATTATCCACCATAATTTTCATCGTCTCCACAATGTTAGATTAATTATCTTTTGGCTCTGAGTTGTTATGGTCTGGAGGGAATTTTGGATTTTCTTGGTTTTATCCTCAACCTGAGACAACCTTTCCCTGTGATTCTTCTTAAGTTTTTCAATAGACTCTAAAGGCTTGTTGAGGCAGTCAACAACAGATTTCTTCTCACCCTCTGGCCACAAAACACTACCATCTTGCTGACCTTGAGAGATGATAGTGGTGGTGACCTCCCCAACAGTGTGGCCAAAATTATTTCTAGGCACAAAAGACTTCATAACCTCCATTTTTCTACTCATAGCTCTATGTTTAATCTGTAGCTCCTTCAATTCATGGAAAACCAACTCGAACAAGTTTAAAGAATCAATAGAATTATCTCTCACCTTACCTAAGACATTTGATAACTACTCATGGTCAAAATTGAAATGAAAAGAGTTAGCATTGACATCCTGGGGAGACTTAGTACCATCCTCTATATTAAACCCATACTGAGGTTGTTGGAATACTGAGAGGGGGATGAATCATAAATCTATGGTACTTTAAACTTTAAAACTTAACTATGATTCAACTCGGTAGGTTAAACAACAACAACAACAACCAAATCACCAAATAACTTATTGTTGTATTCCTTCCATATCCCCCATCCCACATGCAGGAAAATATACGACCAAAGAAACTTCAACACATGATTGTCAGAAGGCGATTTCCATTGCAAGAAAAAATACATGATAGATCCAAGGAAGACCCAACTCAAATTCCATAACTCTAAAACGTGACTCCAAATATCTGAAGCAAAAGGGCATTGAAGGAAAAGATGAACAACAAATTCAGCATTAGCTAAACAGAGATAGCATCTATTGGGTATAGACAAACCCCTCTTGCATAGATTGTCAGTGGTAAGGATTTTATTTTGAAGCAAGATCTAGAGAAAAATATTAACTTTAGGAATCATGTTTCTAATCGAGGCCTTAGACCAAAAAGGAGAGGGGAGAATAGAATGAGACAACAGAGCGAAAATTGAGGGCACAGAAAAGAGGCCAAAAGAAGAACCTCTCCGCACCAACTCATCCTCAACTCTACTATGAACCAAAGAGATAGAAATTAAAGACTTCTGCAAAGGTTGAAGCTGAGGATTAACAAGGGTCAAGATGACCTATTCTCCCTTCACCAAGTAACCAAAGACAAAATGCCCAATCTTTCAATGCAGTCTTCCTTGAAAAGTCCAAAGACATGGTCATTGGCTAAGGGATCCCTACCAAGCCAGCAATCATCCCAGAACAAGGTGCTCCTCCCATTCCCAGCTTCCCAACATGCCCCCATAAGAGCAACCTCTCTAGCTAAGTATTTACATGTGTTTGTATAGAATGGTAAATTATTTTTCGTATGTAAATATATTTCTACATATTTTCTTATTTCCTTTGAAACATTATTGTTATCTATTGGTTTCTACATCACCTCATTGCTTACCTCTATTTGTCGAGTTCTACAATTCACCATTATCTCGTTCTATTCTCTTACATTCCTCATCTTGATGATGGATCATAGAGTGTGATCTAAAATGTTGATAAAATGTCATTCAATTGTGTAATATAAAAACATTCACCCACCAATGTCTTAGTAATCAAATTCAACTATAGATCAATTTCCAAGTAAACCTTGATCCATCTCACTTCCATTTATCATTCCTATCGATCTATCTTAATATTGTAGATTTCATCTTCTAATTAATTTAGGGTCCACTTTTTTTAATTGATTCATCATCCTAATTTAGAGGGTATAAATAAATAATAGGGTCATTTTATTTCCTATATTTTTTAGCAAATATTTAACTTTTATTTCTATTATTTATAATAGATTTTTTAACTTATCAATAGCATCTCACCAATCATCAAATGAAGATTGACTCATAGTAACTATAAGTAATTTATTTATTATGTGCTACTGTATGTTGTAGTGAGATTTTAGTCTTGAACAATTATCTCATTTAATATAACATTTCTCATTTACCTAGATTAATATCAAAGTCCAATTTTCCTAATCAAAACCTAGGAATTTTTACATAAGACTCCTTGCCTAGCCATGGGAATATCAAATTTATATCCAAGGTTGTGGATTTGAAGCTTATCTAATACAAGACAATGTTAAGATTCTAATTAAAGGCTCTAAAGTTAGGAGCACAATAACAAAAAAAAATTGCATAAACTATTAAATCAAATAGAGATTAACTTGATCATTGACAAAATATGAAATATAATTTTCAATATTTGATTTCACAAAACAAGGTGTGGAAGTAGACAAACATAAGAATCTTAGAATGATCTATTTACTTTTGAACCAAACTGAACTGAACTGAACTGAACTGAACTTCCATAGAGTCACTAGAACGTACGCCATCAAATCTGTGTTTTCTGTACAAAACCATACTTGATGGTTGAAGTTGCCAGCGGCATGGGTTCGACTCCCACGAATTACGGTCACAAAGCCTGGACAGAAAGAGAATACAGAATCAGAAATAGTGCAGGATACAAAAAATTGCGTGTTTGAAAAGAAAACACAGTGGAAAATATGGAAAGAAATCAAGTCCTTGAAAAGAAAACTCAAATAGCCAAGTATGGAAACTTTGCGTCATCCTCCAAAATTGCTGTCGGCAAGATTTGTTAATCATTAATTTAATATTTATTTAGCTAAAAGAAGAGATTTTGTTTAAATGAGTGTGTTTCACTTATCATTTATAAGATTATTTTTATTTTTCATCTACCAACTTATGGATATACAAAATGGAGGCAATAGTACTTGTTTGATGAATAATATCATTCATAATATTTTATTGTAGACGAGAAAAGTGTTTATTTTAATGTTTCAACTTATGTATAATTTTGTTATTGGTTAAGTACAATTGGCGAGGATGATGGTATGAGATATAGAAGCCATCTACCAAGGTTCAAACTTGGAGACGTGTACAAGCCTAGTTCAACCCTTGGGTGAATTTGACGAACTGGATCCCCTTTCACGTGGTTTGTTACTTGAAGGAGGCCTCTAATTTAGATGTGTGCTTACTCATATCATTGTAATCCACTATATAAAGGCTGAGATTAATGACGTTAAATTTCCACAATCCATTGTATTGATTATTTGTTGTTTCTTAGTTCGATTGTGTGAGATCTTTTGCATCAATGATTCGAATCACATTTCGTGATCTGTCATTATGATGAAATAATGCATAAAGAGAAAGAGAAATGGTTGAGATGTTGACATCTGTGTATGCTGACATGTTTCCATAAAACAAAATGAGTGGATGTTGTTAATATATGATGTTTATAAACAAGTTTACATATCTCTTTAGATATAGGTATGTTTGTATTTTTATGTATTTATGAGCATATATTTGTACATATGCATGTGTATTTATAGATATTGTTTTTGTTCATTCGTGTCTATGCTTCTTTGTAGTTTTGTATAATTTTACACACACACACACACACACACACACACACACACACACACACATATGTTTTTTGTTTTTTTTTCATTTATGAATATATATCTTGTGTGTGTATAGGTAGGTATACATATTTCTATTTATTTGTATACAATCAAGTATATTTATTTTGTATGTAGCTATATTTCTATATATAAATGTTTATTTCCTTGAAACCTTATTGTTGTCTATTGGTTCCTACATCATGTTACTCCCTACCTCTACTTAGTTTGTTGAGGTCTCTAGTTTGTATATATAGGTATGTATTTATATATGTTTGTATACAGTTGTATGTTTGTTTTGTATGTAAATATATTTCTACATATTTTCTTAATTCTTTTGAAATCTTATTGTTATCTATCGGTTTCAACATCACCTCACTACTTACCTCATTTGTTGAGGTCTACAGTTCACCATTATCTCATTATGTTCTCTTACCTTCTTCATCTTGATGATGGATCATAGAATGTGATCTAAAATGTTGATAAAAAATCATTTAGTTGTGTAATATAGAAACATTTGTACACCAATGTCTTAGCAATCAAATTCAACTGTAGATCAATTTGCAAGTAAACCTTTATCCATCTCACTTCCATTTATCATTCCTATCAATCTATCTTAATATTGTAGAATTTATCTTGTACTTAATTTAGGGTCTAGTTTTGTTAATTGATTCATCATCCTGATTTGGAGTTTATAAATAAAATGTAAGGTCATTTTATTTCCTATAGCTTTTGCAAAATCTTTAACTTTTTTTCCTACCATTTATAATAGAAGTTTTTATGTATCAATAGTACCTTAGCTATCATCAAATGAAGATTGACTCATAGTAACTATAGCTAATTTATTGATTATGTGCTAGTGTATGTTGCTATGAGATTTTATTTGTAGATGATTATTTCATTTATCATAACATCTCTAACATTTCTCATTCACATGTATTACTATCAAAGTCAAAATTTTCTAGTCAAAACCTTCAATGTACATCTACTAGGAATTTTTTCATAAGACTCATTGTCTAGCATTATCAAACATGGGAATATCAAATTTATATCTAAGGTTGTGGATTTGAAGCTTATCTAATGCAAGACATTTTAAGGTGAACTACTTAAAAGACTCTCAACATATGAGCACAATAAAAAAAATGCAGAAACCATTAAATCAAATAGAGATAACTCGATCATTTACAAAATATGAGCTGTAATTCCTAGTATTTGAATTCATAAAACAAGGTGTGGAACTAGACAAACATAAGAATATTAAAATGATATTTTTGCATTTTCATAAAACTTAAAAACCTCCAACGTTTGTGAGATGCATTGCAATGATAAATGCATACTTTACACATCTAGAGTTAATCTTAATATCTTTAAGGTTGGGTGAAACCTCTAAATTGAATACATCATTAAGAGTTTAATTTTTCCACTATATCTCCAATATTTTTCCCCATATATTCATGGTAAAAGACTGGAAGTAAATTTTTTATGTAATTATGACACAAATATCATACAACACACACCTACACCTGTGCTACAAATACCTTGATTGATTGTAATGACATTCACTCATCACCATGTTAGTCATGAATACACAAGTAGAAGATACAAATTATCAAAAAAATTGATCCAAAATGTTGATGTAAACAAATTTCATATATTTGTATCTAGAAATAACTCTCATTAAGGGTAAGTGCACCAAGATGGTGAACAAAAAGGGGGTATAAGTGGCCACTTTTTTTTTCTGAAATTATGTAGCCCTGAACTTTGAAGAGAAATTTGATGGTCATGCACTCAAAAATAGGATTTGTGCAAAGAATAAGAATTATAGTACTCTGAATCTAGTTTCTAAACTACTAAATGTTTTTAAAAATGGATAATATTAAGAGGGTCAAACCCCCTATGCACAAAAAAAAGGTTCCTGACTTTTTCATAAAAATATAACATGGTTGATTCTGTGCACTTCACACATGATATAATTCGATTTAGTATTTTTCAAAACTCTTTGGAAGAATTATAGGTAAGATTGAGATCTAGAAATTGTGTATTTTTTTGTAATTTTCTGTTGAGTATTTTTTTAATGATTTTTTGAAGTGGTTGTTGTGTGTGAATGAAATACACCTTCACGAGATTAGTTTATTTAACTACAATTCTATGGAATAATAAAGACAATTTAAACTAAGAATTGCAATTAAATCAATAAGCATCCCATGGCTCTCTATCTAACCATGTTAATAGAGCTCTCAACCTTAATCTTTGCTAATGACAGTCCTTGAATGAGAAATATTATAAAGATTTTCCAATCTAACTCTCAAATTCTCTCAATTGCTTCAACTATGAACTCAAATGCTCTCATAAATACAATGAAAATGCTCAATTATTCTTTGATATGCTCTCAATTTCTATGGAGATGGCTATAGTCTAAATGCTTTGCATTCGAATTTCTAGGATATGTTATGCTTGCAAAATGGCTTCTATTTATAGGATTTTCCCAAGTGTAGGGGGTAGAGTCAATTGATCATGATTAAGACTTGGTTGATTGAGAGGATTTCAAAGGGTTTCAAATGGGGGGACAATTTAAATGCTTGTCTCAAAGGTTGGGACAAAGAGACAAATTTGAGTGATTGAGATTGAAAGTTCAAAATGAGTGATTGAGATTGCAAATTTGGAGTGATCCATGTGCTTTTCTTTCTCAATTCTCATTGGTTCCTCAAATTCATGTTGAAAGATATTAGGATTTATTAATTCAATCAATTAATTAAATTAGCCATGTAAGGGAATGGGTTAGATTTGTTTTTTGATTTAAACTATACAATTAATTGATTAAAATCAATTATATAGTTTGATTAATCCCTTTAGGCTTATATTTAATCATTTGATGTCATTTATTAATTGATCCTTTAATTTGATTGATTTTATCCCAATTTGATTCAATAAATGTCCATTTGAATTGATTTGATCCATTTTGATGAGATTTGGTACAATTTGCCGAGATTTGCAGATTTGCTTGATTATAGAACACCTGCCCAGTTTTAGGTGTCTATAAATGCCCATCTTTGAATTGATGTGCGAAGCACATTGATTCAAAGAAAATTGCATGTCCTGATCATTGATTTGATACTTGATTGACTGATAACCTGATCCAAGATGTGAAACTTGATTTGAAACCCAGATGCAAAATTTGATGAAATATCCTGATGTGAACTAATTTGGTAAGGCACAGAATGCCCCACTGATAATGTTTGAAATTTCAATGCCCTAGATTTCGATTGATGTTTGATGCAGATTTGATTGATGATAGGATGTTGTCCCTGATGATGAAAAACAAACACTGATATGAATCCTTGATTTAAATCTTTGATGTGGATATGATGCCCCCTCGGGAAATGAATCGAGATGATGTTTGGATGATTTGGTTGAGTTTGGGAAATTGAGATTCATTTCCCGAAAAATCAATTTGAAAATGCCCCATTCATGAGAGAATTTGATAATTGATAAAATTTTATTGATGTGTTTATGATGATTGGATATCACTTGATGTCAGTCAAGATCACTTGATTGATGTTGTATTGATGTCAATCAGATAGGATAGGTAGGTTGATGGATTGATTGATTGGATAAACTGATAATTCTCTCTAAAGATCTAGAGGGATAAACAAATGGATTGATTTTCCTTCCTCAAGATCTAAAGTTAGGAAAATTGATGTGCTCAAGATGAGAAAATGGGTGATAGGATAAATGATTGACTTGAAATGATCAATTAGATGATTTGACTGATTGATATTCAATTTGATTGGATTTGATAGGATGATTAATGGGGGGAGGGTGATAGATAGGATCATTTGATATGATTAAGGTGCATATGTAGGTACAGGTAATGAAGAAAATTAGGTTTCCCCTAGTTGATCAGATGGTGTGGTTGCTCCTAGGTGAGCAGATGCATACTGATGATATCCTTGATGTAGCATTGATCAATTTGACAGATCAGACATTTGATGATGTAATTTGGTTATGGACTTTGATGATATAATCATGATTAACTTCCACCCCCTTTCAGGAAAATCCCATAAGAACTCCAATGCAAGATTAATCTATATGAATTCCATGCAATGCAACTAACTGTCACTAGCTTTTTGCAAAAGAAATGCAAAAGAGATATATTTTGATCATTGAACATTGTGGAACTAGGAGCAAGTACAATCATCACTGCCACATCATGATGATATGAATACCACTTTCTTTGATTTGGTAACCATTGGGAAACTAGTACAACCCTCACTAGTTGAATAATCAACTATGGGAGTATGAATACCAATTTCATCAAATTCAATGTTGCAAGTGGATTTTAGTTTTAAGATATGAAGGATCTAAATAGCCAAGGTATCCTTTTGCATAAACAAACAAAGGTTAACCCTCCTTCCTATATGAAATTCCTCGATGGTTCTTTGATGACCATGTCCTTAGACAAATTCACACAAGTTGGTGGATCTTCCTCAAAACAGTCACACGGAAGTTAAAGAAATATTGATCATATCTTCATCATCGTCGATCTAGTCAAAACATCATCGATTAGCTAAAAAGACAACTTGAAAAGTCAATAAAGATCATCAAATATTTCAAGTGTTTTTCCTTGTATCAAGATTCTCAATAGAATTCCAAACATTCTGATGATTTAAGGTTTGTCAATTTTTAATCCCAATAATAAATTCATGAAGTTCAAGGATCAAGTTGTAAGATCGAATGCTTGGTTTGAACAATGATATCCATCAAAGGTTCCAAAATATCTCTCTTCTCTGAAGTTCTAAAAATATCCTCAGACATGTGACCAAAAAGTAGCACTTATCAAATTTGTTTGTATCAAAAGCCAATGCTTTTCCCCCAAGTGAAAAATGAGACCATGTGAATCTTGGCAAAAGAAACCTAGTATGCGGAAATGCAGCTCAAAGACTTTATGAAAAGATTTTTGGATTTTTTTTAATGTTTTTGGAATTTTAGAGAATTTTTGATTTTTTGATTTTTGATTTTTTAGAGATTTTTAATTTTTTAGATTTTTTAGAGATTTTTAATTTTTAGATTTTTTAGAAATTTTTTTATTTTTAGATTTTTAGAAAATTACTAGCTCTCAAACAAGATCACATTGGTTTGCCCCAATGTCTAGTAAGGTATAGGACATGACAGATGGATTTTCAAGCTAATGGATTAGAAATGGAAAGGTCATTGATGGATGGAGAATGTGAATGTGACCCGTAGGACCATCTCCTCAAGATTACCCAATCTAAGGAAAAAGGATATAGCAATGTGAAACATGTTTTTGGATAAGCAATGGAAGCCAATGATGCAGTTCTAGATAGCATATGGGATAACGATCTGTTGTCATGAAAGAGAACGATCCAAAAGAGTGGACATGTCAAGAGGTTTTTTATAACAAATTTTGTACTTTACGTCCTTCATTTCCAATCAAGACCAATGGATCAATTTAGGTAAGATGTGGACACGATAGCACGATCAGGATAAAGGGGTCATAGAGACTATGAGGGGATGGTTTTGGGATTATGGAAAGACTACTTAGGAATAATGAAGGTGGGTTAGGGAGAAGCAAGATCATGATAGGGTAGCATGAATGTAGCAAGTAAATAGGCTGATGAAAAGGATAATGGTGTCAAGATACTTGATGCTCATGGATGTGTTTAACCTTGTCAAGACCAAAGGTAAAAGAGGGAATATGGATGGAAGTGAGATAAATGATAGGAAGATGGATGATAGCATGGATGAAACTTTCCCCCAAGTGTAGAGTGCAAGAGGAAGGAATTACGCATGACGCATGTTTGCCAGGTTTTCATCATGGTACTTGTCCAAGGCACCACAAAAGTGGTTTTCACCATAGGACAAAATTATTTCTCTTTACTTTTTCTACCAAGGTGCTTGTTTACCAGGTTTTCACCATGGCACTTTTCTCTTTTTCAAATTTTTTCTTTTTTTTTTAATATTTTTCAAAATTTCCCAACATCTAAATCTTTGGAAAATGTTCTTCTAAAATATATGCTATAATAAACCATGAATATGGCTAGGATGCTCAAATATATTGATAAGATGATGATAACGGACACACATGGAGGATAAGGGTAGATGGTGGTAAAGGTTTTATGCCATAGATTGGATAAGAGGGATGGAAATATGGAAAGTATGTGTTGGATAATGAATGTGAGGATAAGAAGAAGGTATGCTATGGATGGAAATGTTGGCAAGATCAACTTTGACACACACTTTGAAGGGTGGTGGAATGATGGAGGAACAATGAATGAAGGAGGTGAGGATGTAGCTAAGATAGTGGATTTTGGGATGTAGGAACCCAAAGTAGACTGGGAAAGTGAAAAATGTTTAGAAGGAGACGGAATGGAAGCTTGAATGTCAACTTTTATTTTTCTTTTGAGTGCAAGTCTTTCAAAAGTGACTTGGGAATCCACATAACTATTGATTTTTCTTTCTTTTGTGATGCTTTAGAATACATTTCTTCAATGAGAGATTTAGGAACCCACATTTTCTTTGATTTTTTTTTTTGCTTGGTGGACCTTTGCGACCTTTTGGATATTTCGTTGTGCTTTGTGGACCTTTGCGGCCTTTTGGATATTTTTTTTCTCTTTTCATTCACATGTCGGTTAGATGTGACATGGTGATTTTTATACACATGTAGATTCTTGGATTTCTGATTTTTATGTTGCACATCCAAATTGTTTCCAAAAGACTTAGGAATTGTGGGTGAATAGGAAGAATATGGAGGGTTCATATGGATTGGTGTTTGAACATTCTTCAAGTATGTGTGCCTTCGTTGATCTTGATGCATGGTAGGGTAAGTGAATGGAGAACTAGGGATGGTAAGCATGATTTATGGAGGGATATAGGGACCTAATATGGATGGAAGGGATCAAGACTTTATCTTTGGGAGATAGGAACCCAAAATGGATTTGGAGGATGGTGAAGGCGTATGGTTGCATTTGAATGGAGGGAGATAAGGTGTGAAAGGGATATCAACATCTTTGGAATGAGCTACATTGTCGAGGTTATCATCTTTAAGATTTTTCTTTATACCAATAGGCTCATGAAGAAATTTCATAGGAACAACTTTGATAGGATCAACCGAGATTTGAAGGGATTTATTATCATACAATGAATTTGGAGGAATGATGGTTGCTTGAGGTGAATATGGAGGATCATGATAAGGAGTTGATGGGATACTTTGATCTTGACAAGGATCTTCAGATGGTGTAGATAGGGTGATTTTCTCTTGATTTTAAATATGTTCATTGGAAATGGTGGAAGGGATATCTTAATATTGCTTGGGAAGTGGAGAGGTATGTAGCTCTTGAGGTGGAGGGATATCTTCTTGGAAGAAATGAAAGGGTGCAAGGGGATCATCACATGATTCTATGGATATGGGACCTTCATCAAATATGGGAGGAGATTGTATAGAATCTTGCTCTTGATCTTTAATGATATTTGTTTCTTCACACTTTGGATTATTCTCTTGACATGGAGCCACTTCTAAGGACAAGGTAGATGTTTGGATATGCGTGGGGAATGTTTGGAAGAATGATGGAGAATCCTTTTGAATAGGCATTGAAGCACATGATAGCTTAGGGTCTAAGATCTTTGAATCATTGAAATGATTTTCAGCAAGAAGTAAGTTAGCTTGGGTTTCTTTTAGAGGTAGCCCTTGAGGGTAGACATAGTCAACGTGGAAAGTATCATCATTAGGTTCACTCTTTGGTGGAGGAATTTTGGATAGTTGTGAAGCTTTGTGAGATGGAAAAAGGATGAAAGGAATAAAGGCTATGTGAGAAACCTTGCTAGATAGAGGTTTGTACATTAGGTCTTTCTTGAGAGTGGTACCTTTCTCTTCATTCTCTTGATCACAAATAGAATGGTTATGAAATTTCTCTTGATCCAAGATAGGTTTGTTGTGCTTAAATTTTTCATTTCGTGAAGAAGATGAAGATACAGATGACCCATCATCATAAAGAAAAGGACAAATTGATCTTAATGATGGCTTGTTAGATGATGTATCCTTTTGTTTTTCCTCATCCTTCTTTAAGGTTGATATATCATCATTATGAGAAATCTTAGCTCCTAATTGAGCAAAATTTAAGAAATACGCTTCTTTATCCCTCTTCAAAATTAAGTGCATTGTTTCCATAAACATAGGATCTTGGGATGCCTCCAATATTTCATCTTCAGTTACTTCATCATATTGAGTCCTATGGTGATTTTGATCTTCATTTTTCATAGGATTGATTCATCATTCAAATAGATTCATCATTATATATATTTGAAGGAATTTGATCTATCTAATAGACTGGACACAAAGTACTCCAAAAAGGGTATCCAACTATGCTTTAAAAATTCTTCCAAACCCTCAGGAAATGCCCCATGTTTGTATTTATTTGTTTTTAGGTGTCACTTCCTTGCAGTCTAGGCGTGACTTTGCATTGTATAGGTATTTTCTGGAATTACTATACCTGACACTCTACAGATTGTAGGCGACATTTGCCTACTTGTAGGTGGTGTTTAAATGTTTGCATGCGTTAGTTTCCAGTGACTTAGGCATTATTTTAATAGTTATAGGTGTCGTTTCAGTTGTACAGGCATCACAAAAAGTATTGCAGGTGTCATTTAAACTGTTGTACACAACACTTTGCATATCAGGTTGGTTTTTCACAGTTTTGAGGGTTTTTAAAAGATTAATTCTGTGATCAGATCTGTCAAATGGTATTCTTTCTTGAAAATGTAGATACAAACACAACACACACATCAAGTTTGCATCATAACCCTAAAACACACTAAGTGTATGTTCTCGGTCATTTTAACAGGTTTTGAACAAGAATAGCTTGTAAATAATCTACCTAGAGTAAGAATTGGCTTTTAAACAATGTTGGCTCTAAAAGGTAGTTTTCTACTTAACATGGTTTTATTGAACACCTCCATTCTAAACTATGAAAATTTATTTTACCCCCCTTGCGGGCTTCCCACATGCACGAAAGTATGATTTTGTGCAATCCCAAAGGACTACTAGAGGAAGTGAAAAAACTTAAGCATAATTTAGTCACTACAACCCATTAAGGAAGGGTACATTTTTTTTTATAGTGGTTTGGATAGTCTCTTGGCTAAAGTGAGTGTCTCCCACTTTGGGTTGTTCCCTCTCACCGTCCTCTTAAGGATGTACTCGGGAGGCAGGCCCTCTATGGATCTAGCTAACTAACATGTATATAGAAAGAAAAATTTGAACTTAGTCAAACAAGTTTGGGAGTTTGATTCACTCAAAGAGTGAAGACCATATCAATATTTTTTTCCTTCATTCCTAACACTTCAAAAACTTTTTATTCTTTTTCAACCTCTTGACAAGGAGGCTCTTAAAATATGAAATGTTTGGTTCAATTTCCTCCCTTTCTTTCTACCACCCAAACATAACACTTTTGGAGTTTTGATCAAATTTGAAAAGTTTAGAGCATATACCTAATTTTTTGTTTGGAATGGACAATAATAGGGTGTCCCTATTAGCTAGATATAAATGAAATTCCACTATCTAAAGAAATCAAGCTTAATTTAAAAAATACCTCTTTTGTAACTAGCAAATGCTAGACACTTTTTGAGGGTTTTTTTCTTTTTATTTGCTCACTCACCTAGTGGAAATCGTTCCCTCTCTAGATCCACCAACAAGGTTAGTCCAACACAACCAAACAAAGTGAAGAAAACCTTAAATTGGAATTTAAAATGCAATTAAGTTTCTTAGCAAGATTTGCAAAAACACCTTAAGAACTTAATGCATAAATCAATTTAAAGAGGGAAATTTTTTCTTGTAAGCACTAATTATTTTGATATAATGCTCATATAATTATTGCTCCTTTTCTAAATCTTCCAAAATCAAAGCACTATGAATTTTCTTTAAGTACTTGTTTTGGAATCTTACCTCCTTTCTTCGCCTTTTGATTCGCACCTCTTATTTCTCCACGTTTGTGCGTCTGTTCATCTGTAGAAAACACAGTAACAGAGAGTTAGTAAACTAAAAATATCAATCTGCAAGTGATAAAAAGAAAAAAACAACATGCATCATTTTGCAGCTTATAGGCGTTATTCTACAGTGACTTAAACGTAACTTTGTAGTGACCTAGGTGTTACTTTGCAGTAAACTAGGCATTACTTAAATAATTATAGGCGTTAAAAGACAAATCACAAGCGATGCAAAGCATTTAAATTGCGACATAGAAACATTCACAAGTGGTAAAAGAAAGCTGATATGCGTGATTTCCTGAGTTGCAGGCATCACTTTATGTGCACAAGAGGCATAGTTTGTCTGACATGCATTGAAAGAATTTAAGATAGAGAAAGAAGGAATTTATTAGGCGTCACTTGTCTACTTGCATGCATCATTGTTTTTCTCGTAGGCATCATTTGACCTGCAACCTACAAATTTAGTAGAAAAATGCACCAAAAACACACAATAATTGATAAAAATGACAAATATAGGCTCAAAGCCCCACAGTGGGCATCATTTGTGTGTGAATGAAATACACCTTCATGAGATTAGTTTATTTAACTACAATTCTATGGAATAATAAAGACAATTTAAACTAAGAATTACAATTAAATCAATAAGCATCACATGGCTCTCTATCTAAGCATGTTAATAGAGCTCTCAACCTTAATCTCTACTAATGACAGTCCTAGAGTGAGAAATATGATAAATATTTGCCAATCTAACTCTCAAATTCTCTCAATTTCTTCAAATATGAACTCAAATTCTCTCATAAATACAATTAAAATTCTCAATTATTCTTTGATATCCTCTCAATTTCTATGAAAATGGCTATAGTCTAGATGCTTTGCATTCAAATTTCTAGGATATGTTATGCTTGCAAAATGGCTTCTATTTATAAGATTTTCCAAGTGTAGAGGGTAGAGTCAATTGATCATGATTAAGCCTTGGTTGAGTGAGAGGTCTTTCAAAGGATTTCAAATAGGAAGACAATTTAAATGCTTATCTCATAGGTTGGGACAAAGAGACAAATTTGAGTGATTGAGATTGAAAGTTCAAAATGAGTGATTGAGATTGCAAATTTGGAGTGATCCATGTGCTTTGCTTTCTCAATTCTCATCGGTTCCTCAAATTCATGTTGAAAGATATTAGTATTTATTAATTTAATCAATTAATTAAATTATCCATGTAAGGGAATAGGTTGGATTTGATTTTTTTTATTTAAACTATACAATTAATTGATTAAAATCAATTATATAGTTTTATTAATCCCTTTAGGCTTATATTTAATCATTTGATGTCATTTATTAATTGATCCTTTAATTTGATTGATTTTATCCCAATTTGATTCAATAAATGTCCATTTGAATTGATTTGATCTATTTTGATGAGATTTGGTAAAATTTGCTGAGATTTGCATATTTTCTTGATTATAGAACACCTGCCAAATTTTAGGTGTCTACAACTGCATCCTGAAAATCTGGTGTATGTTCGTGCGTTGGAAGTAACTTGCATAAAATAATCAAAAATATAAACTTTTTTTTAAAAGTGTATAGAATCAAGTGTAGAACAATAATATGTAATTTGTTTTTAATTGTTGAACTATTGTTGAGAATGTCAAAGTTTTGTTCTTGGGTGTACTGACATTAATGTTCTGTCATTTATGTCAATATACTAATTATTGTTTCAGACGGTGTGTTCAGTGAAGAAGATTCCAATTGTTTAGGTGATATGTTGAAGATATTGAATTGTGATCATGATGTATTGTTCAAAAGTGTCTATAGTTGATCTACAGAGGATCACAGAATTTTGGATGACAGTTTGAGTGAGTTATGATCGAGTTGTTGGTTGTTAATATTACAATGTGTGTATAATAGATGAGTATTTGGTTTGATATGTCATGGATTTGATGTTTCAGAAGTTGTAAAGCTTGTGGTTACATGGTGCTTTATCATTGTGTTCACATCTAGTGTTGTTCATGATTTAAAGTACGTTAAGTTGTCTTTTGTTGTGATAGATTTTGGTATTTTAGCATTCTTATTTATCAGAGATGAAGATGAGTTTGGATTTTGTTCTGGACGGTATTCATGATGCTTGTTGGTATTATAGAGTGACATTGTTATTTTCTACCAAATGAAATAATTCTACCAACCAAACTATATAGAGTGACATTGTTATTTTCTACTTCTCTCATTTCTTGTATAGCATATACTCTAATAGCATAAATAGGTAGTAAGGTTCTTAGGATTTTACTTACCACTTTTTCTTCTTCAAGTACACCTCCAACTCCTCAGATAGCATTGACTACCTCTTTGATTCTGTACCTGTACTAAGTGATATTTTCTCCTTCTCTCATTCATAGGTCATCAAATTTACCTCTTAGGCTTTCTGCCTTAGCTCTTAGCACATTAGCATCTCCTCCATGTACTAGCTTCAATTTATCCCACATTTTCTTTGCAGTGGTGCATGTTTTGACATCTTCAAATTCAACATCGGAGACTGAGGAATAAAGTTCTATCATCATAGAATTGTGCTCATGCTTTTCTCTTAATTGATCAAGTGTGTGACGTCTTGTAGGCAACACATTCAGTATCTAAGTATTGAGTAACATCATTTCCAATTGTAAAGGAAGAAAATTGATTTGTTTGATTAGGTGTGTTATATTTCCTTAACCTTTAAATTTAATTGTAATTCATGGATGTGATATTGTAATGTGATTAAGCATGTAGGGAGAAGAAAGATAAGATGTTCCTCTTTTATCCCCAAATGCACAAATGAAAGATCCAAATTGATTAACCCTAAAGAAGGATCAATGCACAAATGAATCAACCATTTGGAAAAGAGAGTAAGGAAGATCTTAAATTCTATTTTATGATTAAGTAGATATGATATATAACAATAATTGAAAAAGGATGAGAAGAAGTACCAACCTTGAAGAATTATAGATCAAAGAATGTTATTTTCTGAGGTCCGTACTCTGTTTCTAGAAAATATGAAGTATGATCCGGAACCAGAATGCAGAGATGGACAAAACCCAAAAATCTTTTTCCAATCTGACACTGTCTTAATAAAAAGGTCGACCTTGACCCACTAATCTCACCCCTGACCCAATAATCTTGACCTTGACCTGCACAGGTCTGACAGAATCTATTCACACATCCTGATAGTTCGCTAAAAAGGGTATCTATACCTGAGTTCAAATCTTCAATCCTGAACCTGTACCTGCAAGAAAAAGAGATTTGTTTGTTGGGCGGGAGGGGTCCGCCTTAGTCAAACCCTGATTTAGAAATTAACCTTGAAATTAATAAAGTATAGAATTCTAGCAAGTAGTAGAATTGAATCTAAGAATGAAGCTATGATATTCAAATAGATATGCAACTGTAATTCAAATGTAAGCAAGTATGTAAATATGAAAGCTTGGATTCAATAGAATCCATAAACCTCCATGATTGTATTCTTGGAATCCACCTTGAAGAGAATATTAATGCGTCTTGATGATGCATAAAGGATCTTGAAGGAAGATCACACCACCATGATGGCTAGATCTAGGGTTTGAATGATGAATCTTGAATGTTGGAACCAAATCCCTTCAAAGGCTTGAAAGCTTGAATCCTTGATCTTCAATGGAGAAATTGAATGCTTAAGAGGAATAATTGAACACCTTGAAAGCTTGGAAACATGTAGAACAATGGATGCTTGAACCTTTTTCTTCTTGAAAAAATCTTGGTTAGAGCTTTTTGCACTTAGAAGACTTAGAGAAAATGAGAGAGAAAGGCTTCCTTTTATATGAAATTAGGGCACAATCTTCTAAGGAGGCCAACATAGGAGAATTAAATTAAAATTAGACCTGTGCCCCTAGAAGAGGATTTATATTAAATACAATTTAGTATTTGCCACTTCGGAACCCAAAACAGCCAACCCGGAAGCGGGAAAATAAATTTTTGATGACCTCCAGAAGCTGACAAGTTTCTAGTTTTGAAAGGGGGACCCAGGTCAAGGTTGAGGTTGACCCTAACCTAGGTCAAGGTTGAGGTTGACCTTGACCCAAGGGGTCAGAACCCCTAGAAAATGTTCCAGGTGGGATGGAAGGCGCCCGGAGAGGCCCAATCAGGGTCCTAAATAGGCACAAAAGTAGGAGATGATGTAGAAATGAGGGGACAGTATGATGGTGGTAAAAAACACCCCTTAAGGAGGACTAAACATTCTTATCATGGAAGTGATTCCATTTTAAGATGACACATTAAGCCCCCACTTTAGTAGAAGTATGGAAATCGAACATGCTTTCGGTAAAGTCAGAAGAAAGACTCTGGTGGATCGCAATGAGGTAGAATATCACTAAGTCAAGGACATAAGTCCTTAGACCAAGGATTCTAACTCAACATATATGCATAAAGATATGGAAGATAAAGAGAAATCAATCATAGAAAACATACATGACTACATAAGCAAGACAAGAAAAATACTATAGATAACATAGCTTCATGATCTAATCCTACTAGCATGAAAGCAAAAAAGAGAGAAAAGAGATAGTGATTACCTCGCCTAGTAGGATGCCCACCTTACCATGAATCACCAAGGAGGGAGAGCCCAATATGTTCACCCATAAACTGTGCTTGTAATTGTAATGCATCTTCTAACAGCTTTTGAAATATTCGTAGATCCACATTCTTGTATCACTATGAATATAAAATGCGTGTCTTTTCAGGATTTAGCAAATTATGTGCGTTACCTTCCAAGGATTTAGCATATTGAAAATTGTAAAAAGGGTGCGTATCTCTTCAGGATTTAGAAACTTATGTGTGTTACCTTCCAAGGATTTAGCAAAAATAAAAGTAAAAATGCATGTCCCTTCAGGATTTAGAAACTTATGTGCGTTACCTTCCGAGGATTTAGCAAAAATAAAAGTAAAAATGTGTGTCCCTTCAGGATTTAGCAACTTATGTGTGTTACCTTCTGAGGATTTAGCATGCTGCAAAATGTAAATTAATGTAAACTATAGTACAAGGGAGACCCTATATATGGCCCCCTCCTTATCATGACTACCGACTAGGAAGGATAAGGAAGAGAAAGAGGATACCTACTTCACAAGGTAAGGAGATATCCAGCTTTACAACAATGTATACCATATGCTTAGTGAAGAGTCTTGACTCTTACATCCAAGAACATAGATAGTTGTGAAATGGATATGTCACTTATGGAAAAAGGATCCTAAAAAAAGGAAGAGGTCTTATCATCAAGACCCTCACCATAGAGGAGTGCTTAGGATAAAATGTCATCTTCTAAAGAAAAGAGGGACCAAAGATTCAATCATCAAACCCCCTATAATCAAGAGGAAGCAAAATTTTAGGATGAAGGAGTCAAAATCTAACCCAAAGCAAGAGCAAGTGTTTATCAAAAGCATAATTTGAAAAATAAAGAAGAGGTGATGACCTAGGACAATCACCTCTCATATAAGAGGGTATCCATAGTAAAAAACATACATCTTTATAAGGAAATAATGTTATATGATAAACAAATGCCACTAAGATAAGGAAA
>MU226592.1:232734-244785 GCA_018584345.1 Thuja plicata | reverse complement strand
CTAGGGAGACCTTGGATACATGAAATGCAAGTTGTACCTTTGACATACCATCAATGCATCAAGTTCCCACACCAGGGAGAGGAGATCATCATAGAGGGAGATCCCAATCCCTTCCAATATTGTAATGAGGTCCAAATCAGCACTGATAACTAGGTACCATGAAACCAAGATGCAAGCATCCCATCCTCTTCAGATTTGAATCCCAAAGATGTCACACGAGTAGTGGGAAAGATAGTCATCAACCAGGATGCAAGTATCTCCCCCTCCTCAAATTCAAATCTTAAAGATGTCACAGAGAAAGCAGGAAAGATATCCATCACGGACAAGGGATGTGGTGAATATATATATGAAGAGGCTTTTACCATCATGCACATGCATCAAAGCCCAAGAACTCATGGCATGCCACAAACTATTATTGTAACAGAAACTCCACAGCCAGTTCTATTCAAATGTCCACCCACAACCTTTGTCTGGTGGGGAGACATAGTGGAAGAAAATCCTTTTGAAAAAGACATCAATACTTGGTTATACCAAGACTCCCCTAAGACAATCTGACCTCCATTACCTTTGTCAAACTATGGTAATGGTTACACAATGATACAAAGATTTGGGTACAATGGTACGACTGGGCTGGGGGCAAGGAAACAAGGCATATATGAATTACCTCTCCCACCAACCCAGAGAAACACAAGAGGTTTGGGATATGGACAACAAAGCACTAGTTCTGTGATCCAAGACATTCAAGTCAATCACGACAAAATAGCAGAAATGCACCGGGGGCACAACACAGAGCATGTCCTAATAAGCAACATATTAGCGCAGTTGTTGTCTGCCGAAGAGGGAACCACACAATCCCAAATAAACCTACACTTAGGAATCGACAATAACTAAGGAAGTGAGACATCGGATGAACATTCCATTGAGACTGACTCCCATGAGTACGAGTGGAGATCCCTCCACAACTCTGAACCATCAATCCCATATTTTTCCCCTCGGGCCAACATTATCATAAATCTAGCAGACCTATTTGACCAACTGACCATCACCGAACAACCCTGTAAAGACAAATATGTCATTTATCAAACCTCAAGTGGTGCGTCCTCATCAAAATCCAATTTTGTAGGCACCATATTAGCAGTCCCATTCAGTCAACCACAGCCAAATAGTAGTGAAAGTGTCTGTCTTGTACACCCTAAGCTTATAGAGTGGGATCAACAAGGGCCACCTGATCTAGATGTCTTCAAGAAAAACAAGGTGATAGCTCATTTCATGGGTCTAAGGGAAGGCATTCTATCAGGAGATCACAAGGCAAGATTCTCCATTAACCTAGACAGGGCAGCATATTTTGGGGAGGAAGATCCTCTTTCCAGTCCACAAAAGAAAAAAGAACAAAAGATTAAAAAGCTAAAAGAAGACATATCTTCTAGCAAAAACCTCACTGAGGCACTAGAAGATGGAAAGAGAGAACTCCTACCCTTAATAGAGGAGAAATCAACATTGTTAGCTAAAGAGACAGAGGAAGTCAACTTGGGAGATGAAAAGAACCCAAGAAAAATTTACTTGGCAAAATCACTCACTCCTGAGGAGAGAGAATAGTTCATCAGTTTCTTCAAGGCAAGAATGATCAATTTTGCATGGTCCTACTCAGATATGCCAGGTTTAGATCCAGAGTTGGTGCTACACCATCTCCCATTGCTACCCAATGCCAAACTGGTCAAATAGAAGCTAAGAAAGATGAACCCTCACGTTGCATTGCTAGTCAAGACACTATGAAAAAACTCCTGGTTGCTAAATTCATTAGACCATACCATATGTAGATTGGATATCTAATCTAGTACCAGTTACAAAGCACAGTGGTCAAATACAAATTTGCATAGACTTCTAGGATCTCAATATAGCATGTCCCAAGGATGACTTTCCTTTACCAAACATCGATATGATAGTGGACCTAACTGCAGGGCATGAAATGCTATCACTTATGGATTGCTTCTCAGGTTAAAATCAAATAAGGATAGCACCAGAGGACCATCGCAAAATGGCTTTCACATGTCCTTGGGGAACATATTGTTGAAATGTCATGCCATTTGCTCTAAAGAATGCTAGAGCAACATATCAGAGGGCAATGACAACCATATTTCATGATCTCATCCACAAGATAATGGAAGACTATGTGGATGACATACTAGCCAAATCAATACTCTGAAAGGATCATCTATAGGTTTTGGGACCCATATTTGACAGGATGCAGGAATTCAAAGTCTGGCTAAACCCAAAAAGGTGTGCATTCAGTGTCACAGCGGGAAAATTACTAGGGTTCATAGTATCACACAAAGGAATCGAAGTGGATCCAACAAAGGTCAAGGCAATATTGGACATGCCTCTGCCATCAAACCTAAGACAACTAAGAGGGTTACAAGGAAGGCTCCAATTGATCAGACACTTCATAGCTCAACTGGCAGACAAGTGCCACCCATTCCAACACCTATTGCATAAAGACATGAAGTTCATATGGACAGGGCAATGTGAATAGGCATTTTAGATATTAAAAGACTACCTTCTTAAGTCTCCTATATTGGTACCACTAGTACAAGGTAGACCATTGCTTCTATATATCTCGGTGACAGAATCAGCATTAGGTGTCCTCTTAGCACAACATGATGATGTAGGAAAAGAGAGGGCCATTTACTATCTAAGCAGGACTTTGGTTGGATATGAGATAAAATATACGCCCATTGAGAAGTCATGCCTGGCAGTTTTTTTCACTTCCTAGAAGCTCAGACACTACATGCTGAGTCACCAAATGAAATTGGTCACACATATTGATCCTCTCAAATACCTATTAAGCAAGGCAGTGCTCACGGGAAGAATGGCAAAGTGGGTAATGATCTTAAGCGATTTCGACGTTGAGTATGTAGACAGAAAAGCTATCAAAGGACAAGTGTTCACCGATCAAATAGTAGAGACACCAATTCAAGACCACCGGCCTATTTTTTCAGACTTTCCTGACGAATCTATCATGACACTACAACCGGAGATCGAGGTATGATAACTTTATTTTGATGGATTGTGTACAAACCATGGTGCACGGGTAGGGATAGTTCTTATCACTCTAGATCATGATACAATTCCAAATTCTTTCAGACTTAACTTCTAATGCACCAAAAATATAGCAGAATATGAAGCACTGGTCATCAGTTTAAAGATAGTCATTCAATGGAGAATCAAGAACCTGAAAGTCTTTGGTGATTTGCAGTTGGTCATTAGTCAAGTTAACAATGATTACATGACCAAAGATGAGAATCTCATACCTTACAAAGAACAGATGGAATGACTGCACACCAAGTTTTATTACATTCTCTTCAAGCAAGTCCCAAGAGCATAGAACAAAGTGGCAGATGCGATGGCTACCATAGCATCACTGATAGATATGCTAGGTAACGATACCAAATTCTAGTTTCTAGTGGAGCAACTCTTGGTGCCATCACATCAAGAATCTATCATAGAATCAGCGTGTGTCCTTGTTGGTCTTGAGTCCCCATGGTACCAAGATGTCTGTAGCTATCTCCAAAACAATGTCTTACCCCCAAACTTGTCTAGGAACTAGAGAAAATCCCTCATCCGCCAAGCCTCTAGGTATACTATCCTCTCAACTACTCTATACAGATGAAGTCTTGATGGAACTTTACTATGATGTATCACTTCCATGGAATCCCAGAAAGCTTTGTATGAGGTACATGAAGGAACATGTGGAACCCACGGAGGTGGCAACAACTTAGCTAAGAAAATAATCTGCATGGGATACTATTGGCCCATAATAGAGACAGATGCACACAAGCATGTTCAAAGGTGTAGACAGTGCCAAATTCATGGAGACCTCATCCATGCACCGGCCCAGGAACTAAATCCCATTACATCACTGTTACCATTTTCAATGTGGGGATTTGACCTGGTAGGCAAAATCACACCTTCTTCAGCAAATGGACACAAGTACATCATAGTAGCAATAGAGTACTTCACCAAGTGGGTGGAAGCAATTCCCCTCACTTACATCACTGGAAAATAGATAGCGATGTTCATACTTAATCACATCATCTGTCGATACGGGATCCCCCAAACAATCCTGACAAATCATGGTACCCCTTTCCAAAACAAGGATGTTGAAGACCTATGTGAACAGTTCTAAATCAAGAAAGGGTTCTCCTCATTTTACTACCCTCAAGGGAATGGCCAAGCTGAAGCTACCAACAAAACAATCTTGAAGATTCTGATGAAAATAGTAAACAAATCAGGGCGAGACTGGCATTTACAGCTTAGTCCCACATTATGGGCATACTAAACTAGTGTGAGAACACCAATAGGAGAAAATCCTTTCTACCTAGTCTATGGAATAGAGGCAATATTACCCCTCAAAGTAGAAATCCCATCCCTAAGGATATCATTGAAGAACCTAGTTTCAGATGAAGATTATAGAGTAGCAAGGCTCAGCGAACTAGAGTTACTAGATGAAAGAAGGCAACATGCCTTCGACCACTTACAAGGCTATCAAAATCGCCTTAGAAGGAACTATCACAAGAAGGTGAAGCCATGATCATTTGGGGTAGGAGACCTTGTCCTCATGGAAAATCAAAAGAATCAAGCAAAGTGAGTTAAACCTGGTAAGTTTGAGCCTAATTGGCTAGGACCATTTATTATTGTCAACTCTACTCAGAGTGGGGCATTCATACTAGCAACACCAGAAGGAGATCAGCTCCCTAGTTACATCAACAACATGCACCTGAAGAGTTTCTACCCTTAAAGGTCTCTATGGTTAAGGCATTTATCTACATATCCAGAAAATACAAAAAAAATTAAAAAAATACTAAAGTTACCTTGGTGAAAACCTAGCAATCAGGCGCCTTGGCGACAACAAAAAAAAGAAAATAAGCAAAAAAAGTAAAGAGAAAACAAAATTTCTCTCTTAGTGAAAACTTGGCAATCAGGCGTTATTAAGTAGGTACCTTGGTGAAAACCTAGCAAACAGGCGCCAAGTGTTCAAAATCCAACTTCACCATCAATGAGCTCCAAAAGCTTGAGCACACTTCAAAATGCAAGACTGACTATCCCAAGCAATATCCAGAAGCACGAACCCCTCTGAGCACCAAGGACTTACCCATGGTTAATACTGGTCCACCAGACTAGGGGGCGATTCCAAATGTCCAGAAAAATCCTAAAAATTGAAAAACTCATCAGAAAATCCTAAAAAGATCAAAAATCAAGAGAAAATCAATCTTCATCAAAAACATTCAAAAATTGCAAAAATCCCAAAGCAATAAAACCAACTCGGTTATCAAGAGAGCAAGGGGAAAGCACACCTAGTCAATCAAATGTCAAAATCATGAGCTTTGCATATCAGCATTGAGCTCATCTGACACAGCTTTATCAATCTATCAATTCAATCAGCAAACAACAGGCGAGTAAGCCAACTATCAATTGTCACAGTCATGAGCTTTGCGAACAAGCATGGGGCACATTTAACATAGCTTGATCAGCTGCCAACATGATTAGAGAAATCAAATCTATCAATCAAAACTGTCACAATCATGAGCTTTGCGAACAAGCATTGGGCCCATCTGACACAGCTTCATCAGTTTCCAACATGATTAAAGCAATCAAGCCAACCAAGCCTATCCAAAGAGTTTGAGCCAATCAAAATAATCCAAATGCATCGAGGAACCATACAAAAATGTTGACTAGGTCAATCAAGTCAGTCAGATGTCAGTCTATATTTTGTGGTTATGTTCTTACACTACTCTAGGATCCACCATGTGAGGAGAGTAGCTATGATAGATCATGACTTATTTTCTTTGATTGATGTATGTTGAATGTTCACTTCAATTTCAGGGCCATGATGATTTAGGATAAATGTGGTAGGAACTGTCACTTATCTGGTAGCTGTGTAGTTCCACTATCTGAGCTTAACCCTAGGAAAGAATTAGACATTCCTTCTCTTTCATTTTGCTTGTTTGGTTTATAGAATCAAGAGCTCGTAGCACTATTCAGATGGAATTTGAATGCATTGGAGTTCTATCTTGATCTCTATGGTCTTTCCCTTTATGTTGCAAATAAGAGCTCATGATGCTATCCAGATGGACTCTAGGGGCATAGGAGTTCTATCTTGTTTGCTTGGCTTTCCCATTTAGAAATCAAGAGCTCACAGTGTTATCCAGATGGACTCTGGGTGCATAGGAGTTCTATCTTTCTTTCCTTATTTTAGATCAATTCAGAGAACAAGCGGTATCCAAATGGTCAATATCTGGGTGCTTTTGTCTCTCTTTCTTTTCAAACAGGGAACATAGTTGAAACCAGATGGTCAATATTTGGGTGCACTATGGGTATCTTTCTATTAAATCTCTCTACTCCTTCTGCTATCAAGAGGTCATGGTGGTATCCAGGTGGTATGTGATCTGGATCATTCGACGCTCTTCCAGAATATCATAAAATACAAAAAAGATGCAATGATGACAATTATTGGAAATAGGGGCAGTGACTTGGGACATACATCCTTTCTATTAGATCATATCTATCCAAAAAATGCAAAAAGGAAACTTTTCTATCATCAAATTATTAGATCAATCTCAGAGCACATCTATCCAAACTAACTTCTTTCTAACTAACACATGCATTACTCAAATATTTTATGCATAATAGACTGCATTCATTCCATTAAGTGCATCAGAAAAAAGAAAAAAACATGTTAGTTGCATACATGATAAATCATAAAATCATATGCATCCATAAAGCATCTCATATAAATAGGCATTTCATTTACACCATCCTACATAACATGTCAGTATCATAAGCAACAAAATCATCCATATATAGGTCTGCATAGTAGAATCATATTGCATATACATCTCATCATCTAAACCACTAATCATATAGAATCATACATTTAAACAAGTAAACCATTGCACATCATATCAAAACATAGCTGCATATCATGTAAATCAAAACATCTCAGTACAAATGAAAAGTCACAAGTCTAAACAAAGAAGGTAATCAACATGTATATCAATATATATATATATATATATATATATATATATATCAGTGTATCGAGATACAAAAAAATGGTACTACTCAGAGTATACAATGAATCACTGCAAAAATGGTACAGGGAGTATATTCAACAAGAACTACCCCCACCCTCACTCAGAGGAGCATGAGGGGGGAGGCATATCAGAATTTGTCATGTGAGAGGACTCAGGAGATTTGACACCACTACTCTGAGACCGCTGAGCCCTGCTGGATCTCTACGATGCTGTATAGCTGGACACCCTCTCTGCCACAGGAACTGCACCCTCATAGTGTTGTCTCTAGTAATCTATCTCCCTCTGAGCCTCTCGCCCAGATCTGTAATATCTATCTAGAATATCCCTGTGGGTAACATCTTGTACACTATCAATAAAAGAGTGGACCTTGACCTGAGCCTATCATTCTCTAGACTCAGTAGCTATCACACAGGCCTCCAAAATGGTCCCACAAGCATCAGATAAGGCAATTTGGGCCTGTAAATCCTGAACCTACTAGGAGAGTTTCTCAACATCTAAGGGATCATCATCCATACTGCCCATCGCCACATCCATGTCACCCTCCTCTGCCCTATCCCCTAGTCCCTCTCCTCCTCTCAGTCTTAAAACCATGAAATCATCCCCACTCTCGGAGCTCTCCCCTATACTGCTCATACTACTGCCACTCTCCCCTAAGGAGCCTGTCTCAGCACTCTACTCATCAAGAGCCTCCACATCTATATCAGTGAGCTCCACATCCACATCCTCAATAACAACCCGATCCTCATGTCAGGGAGCCAAAACTGCAGCTGTTCGCCTGCAAACTCTGTGCACCAACTGAGGTGCCTCCTCCTTCAAAGCCTCCTTGTCCTCCAAAATGACACCTAACCCAACTCTGGCCTACCCCCCACTCCAACCACCTTTGCTCCTAACTCCACCTCTAGCACCCCTGGGACCAAGATCATCCCCTCCATCATCACCTCTCCCTCATCCTCTGTCCCTCCCACCATCTCTCCCGCNNCCTTCCACCACCTCTACCCCCATCCCTCCCTCCCTGGCCACCACCTCTCTCTCCATCACGGCCTCCCCTACCATGATGTAACCGACAAGCCCTCCTCATAATGGTCCTGGAAATAAGATGTGAGACATCTGCCAAAGAAATAGGCCGATGTTGCAACCAGTATGCATCAAACTATGGTATAGTGCCTGCAAAAGGAAAATCAACTATTAGTACCAGAGTAGATCAAGACATAAAGTACCATTACAAGATAAGAGCAAGAATAACAAAGCAGTAAGGAAGTACATAAGAATATCAGAAACAACACAAACCTGGGTCCATAGTGGCAGAGCGCCAGGTCCATGCAACGGAAGCAACCCTAAGAACTCAGTGCGAGTAGCATCCAGTGACACTACAACACCCCATACACGAGCATCCCTAGACCTTCGAGAAAAATAGGCATACGAATCTGACACATCCTGCTTCTCTCAAAACTGACATAACACCCTATCGATGTTATGAAAATTGATCATATGTACATGATCACTCACATGACCAATCAAGTACCTCCGTTGTCGACAAAAGGAGAGATGGATGTCCTCTCCATCCCAAACAGGACAATCTCTGTAAGGCCTCCAAATAAAGTAGGGAATCATATCTAGCTATTGTCGCCAATATGAAAGATAGCCCATATGAGTCTAGACAATCACACCATCATACATATACACATACAGCTTATCTTTCAGGAGAGCACGGGCACCAACAGGATGGCAGACAACTATATGCTCCCATACCCAAATCTGTAATAAAGTGGCACCACAACCAAGTGACTTATCATCAAGGTAAGCCACATACAACATATGGAAATGCATGTGGGCCAACATGCATGGGCCCCAGGCAAAGACGGTATGGTCTCGGACCATACTCTGCAGGACACTACCAAACGCAATAGAAAAACCACACTGACACCAATCAGGGCATAGGATCTCACATATCAGACTACCCAGCAGTGTGGATAGTCTATCAAGGCCTAATCTGAATCTCGACTAAGGAATATCATAATCTCCTGCAAGCCCAAGCTGATCTTGGGGCAATCCAGAGAGCTCAGTCAAAGTAGTAATACCAGTGCATGTGGAATACTCCACTAGCTCACCCTGGATAGGGAGTTGGAGGATGCGATACACATCCTTCAAGGTCATAGTACACTCCCTAGTGGGTAACCAAAAAGTGCACATCTCAAAGTGCCAACGCTCTACAAGAGCGGAGATCAGACCCCTATTGGTCATAATCTCAGGCATATAACATATCCAATAAAGACCAAGATCGCGAAGGACTGACCTCTCATCCTCAGTCAGCTGGAATCTATATACAAGGCCCACCAGTTTGGACTCCTGACAGCGTAAGATACACCTAGTGAACTGCACATAGAGTAAAAAATTGAAAATTATTAGTTTTAGTCATTAAGGAAAGTAACAGAAGCTAAAAATAGCAGATAGCAGACAAAGACATCAGGCAAACAGTGCTTAAAAATCAATTGCGGTAATAAACAGAGGCAAATGCGGTACTTTTAAGTGATTGCAGAACATAATTAACAAGTGCGGCACACAAATGGAAATTATGGAAATTTACATGAACAAGTGCGGCACCTTTATCAAATGCGGTATAAAACTAGCAATTGCGGCATTTAAACTGCAATTGTGGCAAAACCGCAGCCGGTTGCGGCAATCATGTAAATTTTTCAAAAAAGTACAAATTTTAAATGCAAAAAATGAAGCAATAAATGACACACAAAGTGAGAAAACTCACTGGGCGCCCAGAGCCAGCAGGTCCACGGTACATCCGAACTCAATCGAAGATGTGCACCATGCCAGGAAGGCCCACCATCGCTCAAAAATAGGAAGAAATAAAAGCAGAAATCAGAACACAAACTCACCAAGAAGATCAGAGCTCCAAATCGCAAAGTGACAAATGAAGAGCTCTCTTCACTATTTATAAGGGTTCTGAAAAACCCTAATTTCACCGGGAATTCCAAAATTTCTTCCCGATCCCCGAAAACTTTGAAGGTCAATTACAGGGGCATTTTAAAGTATTTTTCAAATCTGTCAGCTACCCAGTTCCACAAATTGCAGTTTCAACAAATCAACGCTTGTCTCGCAACTTTTCACTCAAATTTATTGAGGGGGCATAAATACACCTACTAAATGTCGGAGCAAGCTAGGACAAAATCAAAGAATCTTTGAGACACTGCGACAAGTCACATCGCATCAAAGAGGGGAAAATGTAGACACCCTAAAATGGACAAGCTTGCAACTTTACATTAAAAACATGAATTTTTATCTATTAATTAATGGTTTTTTAATCATTAATTAATCATCTATTTTCTTCTAAATTCATTCCCCAAATCATCTAATCAAATTCCCAAAATTAATTAAATAATTAATTTTATTTAATTAATTAACTTTAATTGATTAATTACCATTAATTAATTAACTTTAATTGATTAATTACCATTAATTAATTAATTAAATTCAATTTCCTATAGTTTAAATTCAAATATTTAAACTTACTAATAAATTCCTACAATTAAGTTAATTTTAATCAAATTAATTTAATTTCATTCAATAAAACAATTCTTAAATAAAAAAGAATTCAATTATCTCACATGTTGAAAACAATTATTAAATAAATGAATTAAATATTCATTTATCTTCAAAGAGATAACTCCAATCATATCACATGGGTTACTTCACCCATCTCTCTAGACCACATGGGTAACTTCACCCACCTCTTCAGTTCAAAAAGGTAACTAATAATTAGCTCTTCAGTTAACCAAACTCTATCTCCTCTTTACCAAATGAAGATGTGGAGTTTACTGAGGACCTATCCTGTTCCTTTTGATCTCAACCGTTCATCTCCCCATCTCTGGGATTGATCTCAACCGTTCATATCATCACAAGTTCCTATATAATAAACCTTTCATAACCATTTGAAGGGTCAAGGATTTCAAGCTCTCGTGCGCCATTACTCTATCAGTTTGGTTCTAGCATTCAATCCATCTTACGATCACAGACACACATTTCAATTATCAAATTCTTGATGCTTCTCAAGTCATAGACGCTGCCCCGCAAATACTGAGCATCAAGAACAACATTTCGGAAGGAGTAGAGAGAAACAATAGAAGCTTCAAGCATCGTGGGGTTTGCAATTATTTTTCTTCCTTTCTCTTGCTTGTACATTTGATTAATCACGTTTCTAGTATTCATTTAGTAGTCATTATATACTTGATTTGCATTCATTTGCGAAAGCTTTGCTACTAACCCTCGCCTTTGGAAAACTTTGGGAATCGAAAGAGAGGCATACATCCAGTCTCACTTCTTTACTTTGAACTAGCTCCCTCAAGTAATGATACTTGATATCTATATGCTTTGTCTTTGAGTGCATCACATGATTTTTAGAAATATTAATAGCACTTGTATTATCACAATATATGACAATTGGGTCAGTGATTTCTTCCTTCATACCTTTCAGTAGTATCTTCAACCACACAATGTTAGAACAGTTAACTGTTGCTGCCATATACTCGGCTTCAGCTATAGATTGTGAGGTGCAGTTCTATTTCTTGCTTGTCTAGGAGATCAATTTACTTCCTAAAAGAAATGCTCCACCAGTAGTGTTTTTCCTATCATCAACATTTCCAGCCCAGTCAGAGTCAGTGTAAACTCTGAGTTCAAACTTGTCATTCTTTTTGTAGTATAGACCATAGTCATCAGTTCCTTTCAAATAATTCAAAATCATTTTTACTGCCATCATGTCAGTTTCCTTAGGATTAGTAGAAAACCTTGCAACAATCCCAACAGCTAAGGCAATATCAAGTCTATTGTGTACAACATACTGTAGTTTTCCAATCATTGACCTGTAGAGTGTTTGGTTCACTTCTTTTGTGTCATCATCTTTTGTCAGCTTCTATCCAGTAGCCATGGGTGTACTCACTGGTTTGGACTCTTC
>MU226592.1:190439-217528 GCA_018584345.1 Thuja plicata | reverse complement strand
GGGCAAATGGCCTAGTCTGAGGAGCTCCTCCGCCTATGCCCATGTTGGGCCTCATGCTCCAATAATTAACATTGTGACCAAGCACAAACTTAGCATACAATTTTTTTATGAAATAGAAAGGGAGCTCAAAATTGCTATGGGGCAGTTTATCAAAAACCATCCACCAGCGATCCCAAAAGTGTGTGTGCATTGCTTCATTTGTGCACCATTTTATTGATAATTTTGGCTTTTTGGGGTCAACTTTTAATTCGGTTTTAGGATTAACAAAAAGGGAGGCTATATCTTTCTTAGTTATATTAAGGGCAGCAATCTCATCATGGTCAAGCCCGTCATCAAATTGGGTGTGCATATCATCACGCCAATGAAGAGCAACATTATGTTGTTGCGTAAGGGTGTCAATGTTTTCAACAATGGTATTTAGGGTGGCAAGCATAGGAGCTAAGGTAGGTATATTCTTATATGTGTTTTTGAAGCCTCGTATAGTGTTTAGATTCTCTTGTATCAAATCCTCTAAAGATTGAGGGTTTTGAAGCTGTTCTGGATTGTTTTGGGGATCAATATTTGGCGGGGGAGGGTTATTATCTTCATTGTTGTCAGCCATGCCTGATTAAATAATATACAAATATAAATTTCAAATTGATTTCATATATTATTAAAAAAAAATACAAAATCCCATTTTTACCAAAAAAACTACATTTAACATGAAAATGAAAAAAATCAATCCATACATAACAAGAATTTACTTACCAGATAAAATGTGGAGTCAAATTTGTTGTTGGAGCAATCAGGTACCCAAAAAAATATGTATATGATATATCTACCCATTTTCCAAACCTAAAGCGATCAAAGAAATGAGGAAAGTGGCTCACGGGTTTTTGATTTATACCACAGGTTTCGGGTACCCATTTTTTTGGGTACCCGATATTTTTAGGTACCCAAAAAAATCATGTACCCGATTAGGCTTGTGCTTTGGTGTCAGGTTTTCCCAGGTGTATTAACACCCAGGCCTACTAAAAAGTCAACAAGTGCTTTCATGTGCTTTTGGACGAGTGAAAAGTGGATTTTTTTCACATCGCCACTTTTTGGCCCCCCATGATCTTGCACATACCCTAGAGTCTTATCCTGATTCTCCATGATGCAAAGTTGTCCTTGTTCAACTTAGGAACATCCTATTTTCTCATCTTTTCATCTTTTTCTTGAGTTGTTAAACTCCCTTTCTAAGCACACAAGCTCTAATACCAATTGTTAGAATAACTGAGAGGGGGGTTGAATCAGTGACCTCAAAAATTAATCCAATATCAACCCAAAAAAATTAGTACCGCAATTATAAGCCTCTAGGTATCTTCAGTTCTACAAGATTTATGCCTTGAAATAATCTTATCAAATAACTAATGCTTGGAGTTCACTATTAAACCTTATTCTTAAGCTTTACCGAATAGCGATCTATCATTTACTGAAATACAGTAAATAACTTAGTGTTTACCGATCAATCATGTTTTAGTAATGTGTAAAGAAAAACATTAAAGAAATGACTCATAAACACATTTGATACGTGGATTTTTAATGTGGAAACCCTGTTAAGGGAAAAAACACTTGGGACTGGTAACCCAAAATTTTCACTCTTCTGAAGTGAGCTTGGTGAAGAGCCAACCCTGTTAAAGGTTACAAACACATTGTTAAGTGTGACCTTGTTAGAGGATTTATCACTAATAGTTTATCACTTGATATCGGGCATTTCACTATGCTATCTTCATGATAAACATTTTGATACTCCTTGGGATGTATCTCAATATATAAAGGATTGTTAGATCCTTCTCAATTAAGAGACTTTCTGAATCAATGGTTAAACTGAAACAATATATGATCTGTTCATAAATAAAACTTATAATTGCTGATGTTCAGATCTATTGTAAGCTCATAATACCTTTTTGATCAATGTTTCTCTTTAATACCTTTTCTCCACTTTTTTCTTCTTGGTGATGCTATGCTTCTTTGTTGCTCGGTGTCTGCAGAAATCTTTAGCTCTATTCTTTAGCTTGTTTGATCAGCACTGTATGAAGTCTTTCTTCACCAATATTCTCTTCAGCATCTTCTTCTCTAATCACCCACCAATTAATAATGATCTTGTCTCTCTTATAGACATAATTTCACTATTTATAATTCTTTGACTTTCTTGTTCTTGGCGTGATCCGCAATTCTCACCTTTCTTATTTTAAAGCTTACTTCAGTTTTATCCTGTAGATTTCTCTTTGACAACTAGAGTAAAATAGCTTTAAAACTCTAGCTTATCTCTAACTTTTAACTTTTTGATTAAAACAATGTGATCAACCAGTTAACTCCATATTTAGCTCTTTCTAGCTAAGTCTTTTGTCATTTCTGAACTTCAATTCTTTTCGATATTTAACTCCTTGTTAGCTTCGGTCTTGAATTTAGTTGTCCTCGAGCATCTATGTCTGTCGAGGTTGTCTATCTATTGGGGTTGTCTATCCGTCGGGAAACACTATGGTTTTGCTCTTGATAATGCTTTCTAGGGTTTCTTGCTCGGGTATCACTATGACTTTTCTCTCGGGTCTCTCTATCCATCGGGGTGCACTGGCCGTCGGTGTTTGTTGTCACTTACTGTATACTAAACTTTTATGCATTACTGATAGAATAAATTTTATCTCTCTGGTTCTTTGAAGTCTTTGACTCTATGAATATAACCAATCAAATTATATCAAGTTGAAATCAATGAAAATACAATACATTAACTGATTTAATGTCTTGCATTAACTTTCTACAGCTCAGTGATCATCAACTTGAGATCTTCAAACATTTAATCATTTATGGTTCATCATTTTGTACTTCATTGGAAATGTATTGGCATTGGAGATGCTATTTGTCAGTTCAATTGTAATGGACTGCAAGTCCACCTTATTGTAATTGAAGATAGACTGGTGAACTCGATTGAGGGCCAAATATGTGATTGTGTTGTGAGTAGTGAGCTCTAGGAAGTGAGCCTGCAGATTGGGTTGTAAACCTATGGTTTCTTGTACCTCCTTTGTTCTCTAGTTTTCCCTTAACCAAGAAGTACTTTTTCATAGTACATTCATCTTCTGGGTTTGATTCCCACCAGGTTTTTCATTAACTGGGCTTCGTCAAGAACAAATCTTGGTGTTTTGGGTTTCTAGATCTTGCATTGTTGTCTATCTTCCATATCTAAGTGACTAAAATGAAGTTAAAATTTTGAGTTGTGTTCAACTGATTCACCCCCCTCTCAGTTGTTCTTGCCTCCTTTTGGGCCTAACAATTGGTACTAGAGTTGAGCCCTTTTGAAGAAGCTTGACTGCTTGAAGAAGATCTATCATGGAAAGTCTAAGAAAGGAGAGTCCAAAGTTTGATAGAAACAACTACCTTATTTGAAAGGATCAGATGAGTACCTACCTAATATGCATGGGGATAGAAGATGAATACTAGCAGATCACTGAGAATCCTTATGCTATTCTGAATGCTCTAACAAATGCTACTACAAATAAAAATAAGAAATTCAAGGAGAACATATTAGCAAGGGAAACCTTGATCAACCCCTTAACTGATTCAGCATATTATTACATTTATGGATTAAGGACTCCACATGAGGTATAGAAAAAAAATAGAAACTATTTATGAAGGTGACAAATATGTTAAGAAAGATAAGCTGCATTGATTAAAATAAAAATATGAAGATATGAAGATGAGTGAAGGTGAATCTGCCTCAGTCTATTTAAAAAGAGTAAATGATCTGGTTTGTCCGATCAGATGTGCTAGTGGTACCTTGATAAATAATGAAGTTTTATTCATGATTCTGAGATCTTTTCCCACATGTTACAATATGAAACTTTCTTTAATTGAGGAATTGAGACCTATAAGAGACATTTTAAGAGAAGCTTTGGCAGGTAGACTCTATGCCTATGAGATGACTACACTTGGTAAGGAACTTTAACAGGTTGAGAGTATATTTAAAGCCACTATGACTAAGTATGACTAGGGATAAATCTTGAAAAATATGAAATTCAAACACTATGCTAAATATTGGGAAGAGATTATGGAGGAAGAGAGGAAGATAGTCATGAATGGTTTTCAAAAAGTATACATTAGTTTCACGAGTTGTTAAAAAAGATGAATGAGTCATTGATACTGGATTCTCACATCATATGAGTGGTGATCAAGATAATTTTTTTAAGCTTGAGGACTATGACGGTGGTGTTGTTAGATTCGGTAACAATGCTCCTTGTTTGATTAAAGGAAAGGGATCTATCACTCTTGATGGTGAAAAAAAGTATTGATGATTTCTTGTATGTTGAAGGTTTAAGTCATAATTTGTTGTGTGCTAGACAACTATTAGGTAAAGGTTACAAATTGGAATTCATGGATGGAATCTGCAAGATCACTGGAAGTACAGGAAAGCTTATTGCATTAGGTACACAAACTATTGGTAATCTATTTCATTTGTAAACTATTGAGAATAAATGTTTGATTTCTAAGATTGATGATAGTTGGTTATGGCATAGAATATTTTTTCATGTAAACTTTTATAATATGGGGAAAGTTAGCACTACTAATGTTGTAAGATATATTCCTAAACTGATGAAGCCTAACAACATGTGCAAAGAATGTCAATTTGGTAAAATGAATATATCTACTTTCAAGAATAAGACATACTCTTTAAATGGATTGTTGGATTTGGTACATATAGATCTATGTGGTCCTACTAAGACAAGAGGAAATTATGGTGAAAGATGTTTTATGCTATTTGTTGATGATTATTCAAGAATGATGTGCATTACATTTTTGAAAGAGAAATTAGAAGCTTTTTAGAAATTTGAGATATTCAAGATGATGGTAGAAACAAAATATGGAAAAAGGTTAAAGTGCCTAAGATCGGAAAGAGGTGGAGAATTTACATCTGGTGAGTTTTATGCATTTTGTGAAGAACATGGGATAAAGAGGTAGACTTCTACTCCACAAACCCCATAGTAGAATGGTGTTGCAGAGCGAACGAATAGGACTATCCTAGACATGGCTAGGAATATGATGATTGAAGGAAAAGTTCAGTAGATCTACTGGACAGAAGCAGTGTGCACCATAATATATACTTTGAACTAAGTACAAGTTAGGTAGGAAACTGATAAGACTAATTATGAACTATGGTATGGTCATATTCCTACAGTGAAATACTTTAGAATTTTTTGAAGTAAATTCTATATTAAGAGAGATGGGGATATTGTAAAGTTTGATCCTAGAAGTGATGAAGGAATATTTCTTGGATATTCTAAAAAGAGAAAAGCATATAAATTTTATAACCACATACTAAAGAAGATTGTTGAAAGTGAAAATGTCAGACTTGATGAGAATGTGCATAGATCAAGAATAACTTGCTAGTATGACATAAATGAAGAAGACAATTAGATTATGGAAGTGAAAAATAAGAATCGAGATGAATCGAAAAAGTAGAAAGAACCTATGGAAAATGAAGTGGATATTGACACTGAAGGCTCTGCTACACAACCTACACCAAGAAATCCACAATATGTAAGGATTAATCATTCTGAAGATGTCATTATTGGTGATAAGAATAGAGGTGTTCAAACTAGAGGAAAAATTGGTAAGGATGAAACATGTTTGTTATCTTAATTTGAGCCTAAAGATATAAAAGAAGCATGCAACGATGAGAGTTGGAAGAAAGAAACTAGAGGAGAAATTTATCATATTGAGTTGAACAAGACTTGTATTCTTGTTCCCATACCTATTGCCAAAAATGTGTTCGGTGCTAAATGGGTAATTAGAAACAAGTTGAATGAAGATGGTAAGGTGGTTCAGAAAAAATAAAGATTGGTATGCAAAGGATATTCACAGATGGAAGATATTGACTTTATAGAGACCTTTTCCCCTATAGATATACTTGAAGTTGTTAGATTAATTCTTGCATATGCAACTTACAAAAAATTTAAAGTCTATGAAATGGATGTTAAGACTACATTCTTAAATGGTGAACTAGAGGAAGATGTTTATATTGAGCATCCTGATGGTTTTACTCTAACCAAGGAAGGAGATATAGTTTGTGATTTGCAGAAAGCTTTGTATGGACTAAAGGAAGCTCCTAGATCCTAGTATGCCAGATTAGATAGGTATTTGACAAATCTTGGTTTCAGCAAGGGTACTACAGATAGTAACTTATATTTCAGAATAATTGATGTAATATCTTGATTGCTGAAGTATTTGTTGATGATATTATGTTTGGTTGTAATGATGAATTAAGTAGATTTTTTTCTAAAGAAATCTAAAAATAATTTGAGATGACTATGATAGGTGAGATTAAATTCTTTCTTGGATTGCAAATTATATAGTTGGATAAAGAAAATCTTATTACACAGTCCAAGTATGTCATAGAATTATTGAAGAAATTTGGTATGGAAGATTCAAAACCGGTAGGAACTCCTATGGTTACTAGTTAACTAAGGATGATTATTCCACTTGTGCTAATAAAAATGTATAAAGATCTATGATTAGAGGATTGCAATATATAACTCATTCTAGACCAGACATATCAAATGTTGTTGGAATCGCTACAAGATTTCAAACTTAACTAAAGGAATCACATATGGTTGCCATCAAGAGAATTTTTAGATACTTGAAGGGAACAGTTCACTATGTATTATGGTATGGGAAAGATGACGATTTTACTCTATGAGAATACACTGATACTGATTGGGCAGGTTATGTGGATGGTTTGAATGTACTAGTGGAGGTGTATTATTTTTGGGTAAGAGACTAGTTTCTTGGACTAGTAAGAAGCAGGATTGTATTTCTTAATCTACTATTGAGGCTGAGTATGTTGTTGTTGTAATAAACTATAATAAAGCTATTTGGATGAAGAAAATGTTGAAGGATATAAGGATAAACATTGATGAACCTATTTTTATTCACTATGATAACTCTAGTGATATAAATATCTCAAAGAATCATGTGTTACATTCAAAGACAAAGCATATTTCTATTAAGTACCATGTCTTGAGGGATAAAGTCAGTGAAAGGGAAGTGAAACTAGAATTTGTATCTACTAAGGAACATATTACTGATATCTTTACAAATCCTTTTCCAAAGGATACATTTGTGTATTTCAGGGAAAATCTTGGGGTGATAGCCCCTTTTGATTAGAACTAATGATGTTGAGGATGGCACCAGTCCAAAAAATCTATCAGAATATTATTCAGTAGATTGATGATTTTTGGGACTATCCCTTAGGGGGAGAAGTCTTATGGTTATGATGGTTTGGTACTAAGATTTTCCTAATTTTACCTTTTGAGGAGAGTTAAGTTATTTTTTATGTCTTTGTTCCTTTTCCATTGATGTCAAAGGGGGAGAGATTATTGATGAACCATAACTAATTGAATGTTTGAAGATGTTAAGTTGATGATCACCAAGTTGCAGAAAGTCAATTCAAGACATTAAATCAGTTAGTGTATTGTATTGTCATTGATGTCAACTTGATATAATATGATTGGTTATATACATAGTGTCAAAGACTTGAAAGAAATAGAAAGATAAAGGTTATGCTTTCAGTAATGCATAAAAGATCAGTATACACCAAGTGACAACAAACACTGACAAATAGTGCACCCCGACAGACAGAGATGCCCGGGGACAATTGAAGTCAAGGTTGAACCTAACAAGGAGTTAAACACTGAAAAGAACTGAAGTTTAGAAATGAAAAAAGACTTAGCTGGCAGGAGATAAATATGGAGTTAACTAGTTGATAACATTGTTTTCATCAACAAGTTAAAAGTCAAAGATAAGTTATATTTTTAAAGTTGTTTTATTCCAATTGTCAAGGATAAATCTACAGGATAAAACTGAAGTAAAGCTTTAAAGCAAGAAAGGCGAGAATTGTGGATCACGCCAAGAACAAGAAATTCAAGGACTTAGAAATGATGAAATTATGTCTATAAGAGAGACAAGCTAATTCATTATGAATTGGTGGGTGAATAGAGAAGAAGATGTTGAAGAGAATATTGGCAAAGAAAGACTTCATACAATCTTGATCAAACAAGCTCAAGAATAGAGCAAAATATTTATACGCACACCGAGTAATAGAGAAGCACAACATCCCCAAGAAGAAAGAAGTGGAGCAAAGGTATTGAGGGGAAACATTGATTAGAAAGGTATTACGAGCTTACAATAGATCTGAACATCTGCAAGTTTAAGTTGTATATATGAACAGATCATATACTATTTCAGTTTAAACATTGGATCAGAAAGTCTCTTAACTGAGAAGGATCTAACCATCCTTTATATATTGAGATACATCCCAAGGAGTATTAAAAGGTTAATTCATGAAGATAGAATAGTCAAATGTTGGATATCAAGTGATTAACTGTTAGTGATAAATCCTCTAACAAGGTCGCACTTAACAGTGCATTTGTAACCTTTAACAGGGTTGGCTCTTCAACGAGCTCACTTCAGAAGAGTGAAATTTTTGGGTTACCAGTCCCAAGTAGTTTTTCCCTTAACAAGGTTACCATGTTAAAAATTCATGTGTCAAATGTGTTTATGAGTCATTTCTTTGATTTTTTCTTTACACATTACTAAAACAGCATTGATAGGTAAACACTAAGTTATTTACTATATTTCGGTATATGATAGACTACTAATCGGTAAAGATTAAGAATAAGGTTTAACAGTGAACTCCGAGCAATAGTTATTTGATAAGATTATTTCAAGGCATACACCTTGTAGGGATGAAGATGACTAGAGGCTTATAATTGTGGTACTAAGTTTTTGGGTTGATATTGGATTAATTTTTGAGGCCACTGATTAAACCCCCCTCTTAGTTATTCTAACAATTGGTATCAGAGCTTGTGTGCTTAGAAGGAAGGTTTCAAGACCCAAGAAAAAGATCACAAGATGAGAAAACATGATGTTCCTAAGTTGAACAAGGACAACTTTGCATCATGGAAAAGAAGGATAAGACTCCACCTATCAGGTATTGGAAATGATGTTACTCAATACTTGGATAATGAATGTGTTGCCTACAAGACCTCACACTTGATCAATTAATAGAAAAGAATGAGCACAATTCTATGATGATAGAACTTGCTTCCTCACTCTCTGATGCAAACTTTGAAGATGTCAAAACATGAACCTCTGCAAAGCAAATGTGGGAAAAATTGAAGCTAGTACATGGAGGAGATGATAATGTACTAAGAGCTAAGGAAAAATTCCTAAGAGGTAAATTTGGTGACCTAAGAATGAGAGAAGGAGAAAATATCACTCAGTATAGCTGCAGAATCAAAGAGGTAGTCAATCCTATCCTAGGAGTTGGAGGTGTACTTGAAGAAAAAATAGTGGTAAGTAAAATCCTAAGAACCTTACTGCCTGTCTATGTTATTAGAGTATCTGCTATGCAAGAAATGAGAGCAGTAGCAAATAACAATGTCACTCTAGATAGTTTGGTTGGTAGACTAATTTCATTTGAGATGAATAACTTTGACAACAGTGTCCTACCATTTGTTGAGTCTGCATTCAAATCTTCTTTGAAAATAAGTAATTCAAGTCATAAACACACTATGAGAAATGATAGCGAAAGTGATAGTGATGACCAAGAACTTGATGAGATTGAAACACTAATGGCTAGAAGATTGCAGAGAGGCAAAGGTAGATACAAAGGTAAATTACCACTTGTGTGTTTTAATTGTAAAGAGATTGGACACTTTGCTTCTAGATTTCCTAACAAAAGAAAACAAGACTAAAACAGTGACAAATGATATGAAAAGAAGTTTTACAGACGTGATAATAGAGATTACTGAAGCAATCAACAATCTGAAAAAAGAGATACCCAAGACTATAAGGACAAAGGGAAGAAATATTGTTACCTGGTAGAGAACAAAGCTAGAGATAGTGACACCGAATTTGATGAAGATATTGAGATGGTATTTGTGGCCATGAAGGATGATTCAGACAAAGAGGAAAGGTATGTAGAGACTGCACTCATATCTAAGGTTAGTAAGAATGATGTCTAGATTATAGATAGTGGTTGCACTCACCACATGACTAGTCGTAACAAAAATTTTGAAACTTTTGAGTATTATAATGGTGGATCAGTAAGAATGAGTAATGACTCACTTGTCCGGTTGAAGGTAAAGGAACCATAATGTTAAATAATCTGATTAGATGTGAAAATTCATACTGGGTAAAAGGACTTAACTATAATCTATTGAATGTTTCACAACTGAATAACATAGGCCACTTAGTTGCATTTGAGAAAAAAAAGGAAAAGATCTTCAATGAATCAGGAAGGTTGATCGGAACTAGTGAACATACAAAAGGTAACCTATTCTATCTTGATGATATTAACACCACGTTTTAAATGGCTAAAAACAAAGACATATGGTTGTGGCATAAAAGGATATGTCATGTAAATTTTGACAACATGATTTGGATAAGCAATAAAAGGAAAGTAAGTGGCTTATCGAGCATGTCAAATCCTAACCATATCATGTGTAAGAATTGTCAAAAAGGTAAAATGACAAAGTCTAGTTTCAAGAGAAAAATCCATACATCTAATGCTATTATAGAATTAGTCCATACTGATCTATGTGGACCCATGAGAAAAAAGAATTACTATGGTGATAGATATTTCATTCTATTTGTAGATGATTATTCCAAAATGATGACATTTATGTTCTTGAAACAGAAATCAGAAGAATTCAAAATGTTTAAATGGTATAAAGCTATTGTAGAAAAACAAAGTGGTAAGGAACTAAAATGCTTAAGATTAGATAGAGGAGGAGAATTTATTTCTGATGAATTCACTAACTTTCGCAATGAGCATGGAATTAAAAGATAGGCTTCTGCACCAAGAACACCACAACAAAATGGGATTGCGGAAAGAAGAAACATATCCATTGTTGACTGTGCAAGAACACTAATGATTGAGAAAGGCATCAATCAAACATTCTGGAGGGAAGCTGTCAATAATGTTTTCTACACATAAGACAAAGTTCAATTGAAGAAAGACACCAAAAAGACACCTTATGAGCTATGGTATGGATACATACCCAATCTAAGTTACTTCAGAATTTTTGGAATTCAATGTTATATTTTGAAAGATGATAGAAATGGAAAGCTTGACTCTAAAAGTGAAGAAGGAATATTTCTAGGGTATTCCACCAAAAGCAAGGGTTATAAATGTCTTAACAAGTCCTCTAACAAAATCAATGAAAGTGCAAATGTAAGAATAGATGAATATGCAGAGAAAAATGATGAGGAAAGAAGAAAAGAACTAGAAGAATACAACAAGTTTGTCTATAATGAAGAACTTGAAACTTTTCCCAAGAAACAATGTATAACTCCTTAGCAACAAAACAATGTACTCGAGCATCAGGCTGCAAACACCAAAAATTGGGAAATTTCTCAAAATGATGTTTTGAGCGATGGAGATCAAAATGAAGGTCAAGATGATGATAAGAATGATGAACAACGAGATGAACCGATACTTGCCAAGTATGTCAGATGACACCATCCACATAACCAGATCATAGGAGACAAGAAGGATGGAATGAGAACAAGAAGTAAGTCACTAAACACTAGATGTTTAATTTGTGATTTTGAGCCTAAATCTGTTAATACTGCATTTGAAAATGAAGAATGGTTCAGTGCTATGAATGAAGAGATAGAACATATTGAGAAGAATATAACATGGATATTAGTACCTAGACCAGATGACAAGAATTTCATTGGTACCAAATGGATATTCAGAAACAGGCTGAATAAGAATGGAGAAGTCACAAGAAACAAAGCAAGATTAGTATGCAAGGGGTATGCACAAGAAGAAGGTATTGTCTATGGGAAACCTTTGCACCCGTTGCTAGACTAGAAGGAGTAATAATTTTACTTTCTTATGTTGCATTCAAAGGATTCAAGGTATACCAAATGGATGTCAAATCTGCATTCCCAAATGGAATACTAGAAGAAGAGGTATACATTGAACAAATAGAAGGGTTTGTTGATCCTAACAAGAGAAACATGGTTTGTAGACTACACAAAGCCTTGTATGGATTGAAACAAGAACCTAGATCCTAGTATGAAAGACTTCGCTCATAACTCATAAGTATTGGATTTGTAAGAACAAGTAAAAATAGCAATCTGTATTTAAAATAAGATATTGATGATAACATTTTGATTGCTGAAATATTTGTTTATGATATCATATTTGGGGGTAATGATATGGTATGCAAATCATTTGCTAAATGAAATGAGAAAAGAGCTTGAGATGTCAATGTTTGGGGAGATCAAATTCTTTCTTGGTCTACAGATTCTTCAACAAGATGGAGGCATATATATCACACAATCCAAATACATCAAGGAAGTGTTGAAGATATTCAAGATGGAAGATTCCAAACCACTTGGAAAACCTATGGAAACGGGATGTAAGCTAACAAAATAAGATAAGTCAAATGAGGTAAATTAGACCCTATATAGATCAATGATTGGCCAACTCATGTATGTTGTTCATACTAGACCAGATATAGCACATGCAGTTGGAATAGTTGCAAGATTCTCTGCTAATCCCAAGGAATCACACATGACTATTGTCAAAATAATTATGAGATATCTAAAGAATACCGAGGACTATGGCTTATGGTATAAAAGAGAAGGCAAATTTGAGCTTTAATTCTATACAAATGTTGATTGGGATGGAAACTTAGATGATAGAAAGAGCACAACTGGAGGAGCATTCTTCATGGATGACAGAATGGTCACATGGATAGGTAAGAAGCAAGGATGCATCTCACAATCTACTGCAAAAGCAGAATATGTGGTTGCTGCTGAAAATTGCTCCAACATTGCATAGATCAAACAATTACTGGAAGGTATCAATATGAAAATTTGTGAACCAGTGATTATCTATTGTAATAATACCAGTGCAAGAAGTTCATTTCTGAGAATCTTGTCATGCATGTTAAGACTAAGCATATTGCAATAAGGTATCATTACTTAAGAGAACAAGTGCAAGAGAAAGAGGTGATACTAGAATATGTTTAGTCCAAGGAACAAGTAGCTGACATATTCACAAAGTCATTGCCTAAAGATACATCTGAGTACTTGAGAAAGAGACTAGGTGTCTGACCCTTGTCTATTAGTCACTAAGTTGAATAGGAGACTGCATCTTCCTACACATAATCAAAACATCATTCATGTTGATGCAAGAGAAGAGATGGACTACAAAGATCCATCAGTACACATCAAGGTACATATCTACACTGAACACCAGATTCATTCTATTGATGATGGATAGGGAAATTCAAGGAGTATATATAAAAAGGATGAAGGATATACTTTGGAATTGTTGTCAAAGGGAGAGATAACTTGAGATGACTTGAGAGATTATATCCATCATCTTAAGGGAGAGATGACTCAAGGGAGATAATGACTTAAAGGAGAGATGACTTAAGGGGGAGATGACATAAGGGAGAGAGTATATCTATTACTATCAAAGGAAAAAGAGATGATCAAGGAGAGGAATAGTCAAAGGGAGAGACAGAATAAGAAGCTGCTACATCTATCCAGTGAAGGGAATAAATATTGAAGAGAGTACTCTACAAGAAACAAATCTAAGCTAGAAGAGCTTACCGAGAGCCAGACATTTGTATTGGTTATAGAACAATAAGATTGGTAGATTGATGAACTACAACTGATATATTTCATATTGTATTAGTAGTAATGTAGTGTGTTTCCATCAATGCCAAAGGGAGATATTGATGAACCATAACTGATTGAATGTTTGAATATGTTAAGTTGATGATCACCAAGCTGCATAAATTTAATGCAAGACGTTAAATCAGTTAATGTATTGTATTTTCATTGATGTCAACTTGATATAATCTGATTGGTTATATACATAGTGTCAAAGACTTCAAATAAATACAAAGATAAAGGTTATGCTTTCAGTAATGCATTAAAGATCAGTATACACCAAATGACAACAAACACCAACGAATAGTGTACCCTGATAGATAGAGAAGTCTGAGAGAAGAGTCATAGTGATACTCAAGCAAGTGACCTGAGAAAGAATTACCAACGAGTAGAACCACAGTGTTACCTGACGGACAAACAACCCCAACGGACAGAGATGCCTAAGGACAACTAAAGTCAAGGTTGAAGCTAACAAGGAGTTAAACATTGAAAAGAAGTGAAGGTCAAAAATGACAAAAGACTTAACCGGAATGAGCTAAATATGGATTTAACTAGTTGATAACATTTTTTTCATCGACAAGTTAAAAGACATAGATAAGTTATAGTTTTAAAGCCATTTCATTCCAGTTGTCAAGGAGAAATCTACGGGATAAAATTGAAGTAAACCTTTAAAGTGAGAAAGGTGATAATTGCGGATCATGCCAAGAACAAGAAAGTCAGGGACTTAGAAATGGTGAAATTATGTCTATAAGAGAGACAAGCTAATTCATTACAAATTGGTGGGTGAATACAAAAGAAAATGTTGAAGAGAATACTGGTGAAGAAAGACTTCATACATTCCTGATCAAAAAAGCTAACGAACAGAGCTAAAAATTTATGTGGACACCGAGAAATGGAGAAGCACAACATCACCGAGAAGAATGAAGTGGAGAAAAGGTATTGAAGGGAAACATTGATCAGAAAGGTTTTATGAGCTTACAATAGATCTAAACATTGATCAGAAAGGTATTATGAGCTTACAATAGATCTAAACATCTGCAAGTTTAAGTTGTATATATGAACAAATCATATATTGTTTCAGTTTAACCATTGGATCATAAATCCTCTTAACCAAGGAGGATCTAACCATCCTTTATATATTGAGATATATCCCAAGGAGTATCAAAAGGTTAATTCATGAAGATAGCATAGTGAAATGCCAGATATCAAGTGATTAACTGTTAGTGATAAATCCTCTAACAAGGTTGCACTTAATAGTGTGTTTGTAAACTTTAACAAGATTGGCTCTTCATCGAGATCACTTTAGAAGAGTGAAAATTTTGGGTTACCGGTCCCAAGTGGTTTTTCCCTTAACAGGGTTTCCACGTTAAAAATACATGTGTCAAATGTGTTTATGATTCATTGCTTTGATGTTTTTCTTTACACATTACTAAAACAAGATTGATCGGTAAACACTAAGTTATTTATTGTATTTTAGTAAATGATAGACTGCTAATCCATAAAGATTAAGAATAAGGTTTAACAATGAACTTCAAGCAATAGTTATTTGATAAGATTATTTCAAGGCATACATCTTGTAGGACTGAAGATGACTAGAGGCTTATAATTGTGGTACTAATTTTTTGGGTTGATATTGGATTAATTTTTGAGGCCACTGATTCACCACCCCCCCCCCCCCCCCCCCCCNTCTTGTAGGACTGAAGATGACTAGAGGCTTATAATTGTGGTACTAATTTTTTGGGTTGATATTGGATTAATTTTTGAGGCCACTGATTCACCACCCCTCCCCCCCACCCCCACTCTTAGTTATTCTAACAATTGTGTGAAAATAGAGGTGATTATGCTTGGGAGAGTTTGTGTTGAAGTTGGATATTCAAAGTGATCAGGTTGATATATTAATGTCTTTGTGCATTGATCAATTTTTTAACTTCATATGTTTCCATCAATGCTAAAGGGGGAGATTGTTGGAAGATTGTTAAGTATGTCAAAGTTTGGTTCTTGGGTGTGCTAACATTAATGTTTTATCATTGATCTCAACTTACTAATTGATGTTTTAGACAATGTGTTTAGTGTGTTTAGTGAAGCATATTTCAGCTGTTTAGGTGATATGTTGAAGGTCTTGAGTTTCTATCATGTGGTATTGTTCAAAAGTGTATATAGTTGATCTACAGAGGTTCGCATAAGTTTGGATAATAGTTTGATTGAGGTATGATGGAGTTGCTAATTATTGATATTACAGTGTTCATGTGTACAATGGATGAGTATTTGGTTCAGTATGTTTTGGATTTTATGTTTCATAGGTTGCAAATATGGTGGTTACATGGTGCCTTATCATTGTGTTCACAGCTAGTGTTGTTCATGATTCAGAGTATGGAAAGCTATCTTTTGTTGTGACAAAGTTTAGTATTTTAGTGTTCTTATTGATCAAATATGAAGATGAGTTTGGATTTTTTCTGGATGGTATTCATGCTGCTTGTTGGTGTTCTTGGATTGTGTGATGATAATGTTGTTGAACTACATTGTTTGAGGTGATCGGTTTTACTATTTTGGTAGTGTGTTGGCATTTCTTAATTTAGGTCTTAGCCGACTTGATGGAGTAACGTGTTGTGATTCTTGATGTTACTTTGGCAACACACTATAGTATTTGTAGTTAAAGATTTGTGTTATATCTAAGTCTTAGCCGAATTGATTTGGATCACTTTGGAGATTGAGAATAATGTTTATATCTTTTATTGTATTATATCTTAGTCGACCTAGTGGTTGATTATTCTTTGTAATCAGTATAAATGAGAGATCATTTTGTAATTGTAAAGAGAGAGAGATGTGCGAATGTAAGGAGAATTGCTAAATTTTCTTATTTTCTAATAATCTCTTGAAAATTAACCATTCATTTTTAGGAATGTCAAGTGTAGGTAGTTTTATGTCTCTTAACATTATAACACATTCTTGTCAATTTATTTTAATTGAATTATGTGTTAAATATCTTTAAAAAAAAAAAAAAAATTCAAAATAGAAATATGACTAATATAAAATTAAGAATTTTCTATAATAAATTAAATGATAATTCTAGATAAGACAAAGAAAGATCTCTTCCATTTTGGGTTGCAAGATTGGGAATTTCCCCTCCTCCTACTTGGGTCTCCCTTTATGTCATAAACCTGATGACTCTTTCTAGAATGACATCCTTGACAGATTTCACAACAAGCTAGTAGGATGGAAAGGAGCTACTCTAAGTCAAGCTGGAAAAGTCTAGCTTCAGAAATCTACTCTTCAAAACCTTCCAGTTTATGTGCTCTGTCTCTTCAAAATTCCTCAGAAGTTTGCTGACTTGATAGAAAAAATCCAGAAAAGATTCCTCCAGTTTGGATTTGAAGAGAAGAAAAGGTTTAGCCTTGTGGCTTGGGAGGTGGTGTGAAAACCAAATAAGTTTGGAGGGCTTGGCATCAGAAGTATTACAAATACTAATAAGGCTTTACTGGCAAAGCAGTGCTGGAGAATATTTGAAGAGGAGATGGAATGGAACACTATTATCAAGACAAAATATCATTTGAATTTTTTGGAGGATATGTTAAGGAATCCTTTGGATATCAAAGGTCCTTTCATTTGGAATAGTATTAGGAAAGGTATGGAATTGATTAGAAAAGGGGTTAGATGGAAACTGGGAAATGGCAGGAAGATTAGTTTTTGGAATGATAATTAGCTGAAGGAAAAAGCTCTTAATGAGAAGCAGGAATGGATGCCAGCGATTCTGGACTGTAAAGATATAATTGGGGAAAAGGTTTCTAATTATTGGATCAATGAGGATTGGGTTGAGCTTATTTTTAAGAGATAGTGAACAAGACTCTTTGATTTGGGGTCCGGAGGCAAATGGTAAATTTTTTGTTTGTTTTGCCTATGCCCTTCTCCACACTCAGGAAGATCACCCAATTAGTTCTCAGGTATGGAACAATAAGCTTATACCTAAAATTAACATGTTTTCTGGCTTCTTGTTCAGAACAAAATTCTTACTGTAGATAATCTCTGTAAAAGGGGTCTTAGTATGCCTAATAGATGTATCATTTTCTTCTCTAAAGCTAAAAATTGCAATCATCTCATGATTCATTGTACTTATACTTGTAAAGTGTGGGATTCTGTCTTCAAACATTTCAACTTGGATTGGGTGAAACCTGATAACTTTCAGGATTTGGTAAAACAATGGCTCTGCCATTTTACTGGTAAAGACTCCAAAGATCTTTGGAGGTTGTTTCTTCCTCACTTTACTTGGAGAATTTGGAAGGAGAGAAATAATTGATTCTTCAGAGAAAAATCTCTTCCCATGAGATTGTGGCCAATCATATTTGTAGAAGCTTATTGGAAAATTTTAAAGGTTCTCTCCCTAGAGACTCCCCCCTTAAGAACACTCAGGTTTTAAATGATATTCTTGATAGGAAAAATTAGGGGCATAAAGATAAGGATTTAACTTTGAGGGAAAACACAATATGGACTACACCGCCGATTTGTTGGGTCAAAGGTAACTTTGATGGAGCATCTAAACAGAATCTGGGAAGAGCTGGAATGGGAGGTATAATAAGAGACTGGGCTGGAAATTGTTTGGGAGCTGTTGCAGCCCCTCTGGGAATTGAGACTATCCATGTTGTAGAAGCTAAGGCAGCTCTTCAAGTTGTTATCATGGATAAAGAAATGGGTTATTCAAATCTATGGTTGGAGGGAGATTCTCTAAACATTATAAACTGAATTAATGGCAAGGATGAGACTTCTTGGACAATTGGCCATATAATTGATAAAATTAAATCCTTAATGCTTCTTTTTAAGGAAAGTGATATAACCCATGTTTTTCAGGAAGGAAATAAGCCGATGGATGGCTTTGCTAATGTGGGGGCCCAAATTGATGTCACTCAATCGTGGAAAGGGGAAGCGGATCTCAATATGGAGATTTTAAGTCTTATCGGGTATGATAATCTTAATCGTATTGAAGGCTCAATTAAAACCAAAATTAATAATGAACATGACACTTAAGTTAAAGAGTGATGATAGTTGTCAGTCAAGGAACACGAGAATCATGAAGAACGTTACCTCATACGGTTTGTGGGTATTATCAAGCATTTTGAAACAGAAAAATCAAAAGAGTCTTTCATTTCTGCCCATTCACTTTCAGAAAGATCAGAACACTTCTGCTAATATGGGTGGAGGTCTGAAGAGGGAGGAGCCGATGGACTGTACGAAGTGGAAACAAAAGAAAAAGTATGGAAAAGGCTGAAGAAGGGTGGTGTGACCCAGTATATGGAGAAACTACATGGATGGGACAAAGAAATAACCAAAAATTTTGCAGATGGATGGAAGAATGGAAAGGTGAATATGTTGGGTAAGTCTTTTATGCTTAATATGAGCATTATTTTAGAGATAATAGGGCTTTCTGATGAAGGCATGAATTTTTATAGAGACAATAAACGCATAGGGTCTCAAGCTTTCAAAATCTTCCCAAAATCCGAAGAAGAAGAAGCCCTTCTAAGCAAAGGGACGGGAGATTATGTGGACATTAAGAAAATTAAGAGTCATTGGGCTAACATTTTGACTTTCATGATTGAGTATTTCACCCTGGATGGTCACTATTCCAAAATCTACAACCTTCACTTTGTGCTTGCCAACCATTTTAGGCATAACAAAAAAGTGTCATTTCCTTTCTACCTTTTGAGCTCGCTGAACAACAGTATCATGAAGCATAGAAAAAAAGCTAGTAACCCGGTGCTTCATGAAGGGCTTATTTTGCTAATTGTAGAATACACCAGAAATCAAATCCCGGAACCCATTCCTAAAAGGGTCAAAGGGAATGCAAATAAAATTAAGCTAGAAATTAAAAAGGAGAACCTGAAGAAAAGGGTGAGGAGTAAGAAAGAGGAGAATCTGGATAGGAAGGAGTCTGAAGATCAAAGCATCGATTGTCAAGGTAATGAAGATGAGATTCGGGCAGAGGAGAAGGAGGAAACGCCCGTGACTGAAGAAGATGAACAAGAGAATAATGAGGAGGCTTTGGTGAAAGAAAAAGATGAATATGTGAATAAAGAGGAAACCTAGATGAACGAGGAGGAAATTCCCTTGAATGAAGAAGAAGAGAACAGGGTAAATGAAGTTGGAAATCAAGAAGAGGAAAAGAAGAAGAAGAGAATGAGGGAGAAGATAAGGAGGAAAAAGATGAAGAAGAAAATGATGGAAAAGACAAGGAGGAGCAGATAGAGCAGTCTAATTTGAAGGGTGGTGATAGAAAAAATAAAAGACAGAGAATGGACCCTGACCAAAAAAATATGGTCGGGTTTGAAATGGATGACAAAATTCCAAAGAGCAAGGAGGATCATGGGGCTAGTATGGAGAATTGGATCAGTAAGGATACGAAGGACATGAAGCAGCACCTAAAGGAAATGCAAGAAGCCATGGAGCCCTTCAAAACTAATTTGGAAGATATGGAGAAGGAACTGCTGATGAAGGTAAATAATAACAACAAAAATAAGGAGATAACGGCTAGAGTCAATGCACTTGTGGAAGAAAAGCTGAAAGATATGAAAATTCAAATTAGCCACCATGGGCATATGATTAGCATTATTCTCAAGCATAGTAACGAGGGGATTAAAGTCTCTATTCAAAATCTCAAATATTTTTATGCCTACTTGGAGAGTAGCTTTCTAGAGAATATTACAATCACAATAGACGACAAAGCTGGGAGCTCGGGCCCGGGTACCAGAACTCAAAGTGGTATCAAAAGGAAAATTGTAGAGATTCCAAAGGAGATGAAAGCGCTAAAAGATTCCATTGATAAAATGGAAGATATTCAGAAAGAGGGTGAGGAAGCCTTTGAAAGTATTAATTAGTTTTTATTTATGTTCTATGCTAGAATCTGGACTGGAAGTTGTGTTGGAAACTGTGCTTCTTTTTGGCAGTTTTTTATCTTCCTTTTTTGGGTTAATGGGGGTTCGTCGGGGTCCTTCTTTTTGTTCATAGAAAGCTTTCTATGTGTGTAAGGGTTGTTGATGCTTATCTCTATTACTTTTATGTAAAAGGTTTCGGGGTCCTTTCAAAACCTGTATTTACCTTAATAAAAACAATTAATTAGATTTTAACAATGAGCAACATAAAATTGAAAATGATGGAGTGTTCGAGCGGGAGAGAGGGAATTTTAAATTCTGGAGTTGTAGGGAACAAGGATGAGGATTAGGAAGATGATCTAGGTGGGTCTAAGAGAGTTTGTGGATTGTTTCAATGGTTGGGTACATCTCCCTATGATCTTGTGTTTGGGGTGGTTGTTTTTTAGCCCTCTTGTTGTACTTATGATGGGATCTGGCTCTTCTTGTTAGTGCCTTTCCCCCATGGGTCTAAGAAGTGCCTCTTCTATGGTGGGTATTCAATTGTGGGTGGAGAATATCATGCTTTCCTCCTTTCTATGGATGCTAGATCTTCTATTGTTTACATGATATATGGGGAACATGTGTTTGTGTATTTGTGCATAGGTGTGGATTCTTTGGTTTCTCCATTGCATTAGGTTCTCGATATTTTCCCCTAGAGTGGGGACTATATCATTGTGGGTGGTGTCCTAAGGGATGAGTTAGATGCTGGTAATCATTTCAAACCTATTTTGGATGAAGCCTTGCTTGAGTTTCCCATGATGTGGGGTTTGCAGATGTTTATCCTATTTTCTTTGTTTCAATCCTTGGCTCTGCCCATTTATGGGGGGTTTCTTTAGGTGGAGCCTCTATTGTTTTGTGAGTCTTTTGGCCTATTTTTTGTATTCTACCCCTGCTCTCTCTGGGTGCAAATGGTTCATTTTTGTGGTAGACCTACTTCTTTTTTGGCTAGTTTTATGGTTTCTAGAGATTTGTGTGTCATGAGTGTTTGGTTTGTGTTTGCTCCATGGATGGTGGTGGTTCTTGTTTTCCCTCATTGGGTTTAATTATGGATTTTAATGATGGTGAAATATTTTCACCCCTTTGTGGTGGGTTTATTGGTTTTTAAAGTTCGGATGGTGGCTTGGATGATGCCCTACTTTTTCTTGGGCACTAGCTATGTCTTGAATTCATGGATTTGGTGATTCTCTCTTTTAGGTGGCACTTTTCTTCCTGGTATGCTCTATCATGGTGTAAGACTAGAAAAGGGGTTAGAAGCATATTTAGGTAACCACAAACCATAACAATATGCTACCCTAACTAATCTAACATTAAAACCATTTGAAACAAGAGTTGAAATGTATGCAAGATAACACAAGCAAACTCCCTTCAATTGTAGTTCTAATGGTCTCCTTTCTTCTCCATAGTGGTTGATATGTTTCTCTTTGACAAACACAATTGCACAAAGAACTTGAAAGCTTAGATTGATAATGAGAATTACTAGGAGGTAGCGGTTCTTGAAGTTCTCAAGAATCTCGTGGTTAACCTTGAATGAGAGGAATGCATTCCATTTTATAGAAAATGAGAGACATTTAGGTGAGATTGCACAAAATCCTTGCATAAATGCAGATTTTTGTTGGTGAGATGCTTGGAAGCATGAAATGAGGGAGAGATATTGAGGAGATATTGGAGGATTTTGGGGATATTGAGGAAGCACCTTAATAGGGATGAGAATCCTCAATTAAGGGATATGATATTTAGGTGAGATTATGAATCTTTAATCAAGTCCATAATTCAATATTCTCAAATATTCCTCAAAATCAAATTAGATTTATGAAATTATAAAATCTCATAAATTGAAATTAGCTAATTAATTAATAAAAATTAATTAATTATTGGAGACTTAGGGAAATGAGGAATAAATAAAGTTTGTTTATTTATTCAATTAGAACTTAGGATAAACTATGGGTTATTCATCCAAAGGGGGAAATTAGAGGGTTATTGGTCGAATTGAAGGTGTTGATATCGAATTGAAAGGGTTTTGATAATATTGATAAGGTTTAGGATCAATTTTGAGAGTTCCAGAATAGTTTAGGAAATCACGAGGCATCGATGAGCTTTGACAATGCACTCGAATAATGATGATTGGAAATGATTGAAAAGCGCCAATGAAATTTGTTGGCATCATAAGATTGAAAAGGGGAGACATCGATGATCTTTGACAATGTTCCCGAAAATGATAATTAGAAATAGTATTGACAATAATGAACAACACTATTGAATTTGAATTTGATAGATTGATAGCGATAACACCAATGATCTTTGATAGTGTTATCAAATGGTTGATTGAAAGGATATGAAGCATCGATGATCTTGGACAATGCTCCTATAATGATGATAAGAATGACTGAATTGAAATAGGGTTTGATCTATTGGTTTGAAATTGGGTTAATTAGGCATCGGTGATCTTGGACAATGCCCTAGAATGGTCAGAAATGAGTCCAGACAATTCTGCAAATGATTAGGAATAGAATAGGAAGGGTTTAAAATGATTTAGGAAGGTTTGGAAAGGTTTAGGATCGAATAGGATTGGTTTAGGAAGGTTTGGAATGGTTTAGGATCGAATAGGATCGGTTTAAGAAGGTTTGGAATGGTTTAGGATCGAATAGGATCAGTTTAGGAAGGTTTGGAAATGATTTGGAAAATGATCGATTTGAAAGAGAAAGTAGAATTGTTAGTAAATAATTGAACAATTTTTCAATATTCAATCATTGATGAAAGACACAATGTCGCCATACAATAAAGATCATATGCGCCACATAGAGGAATAATTAGTTCGCAAAACAACATTTTGATTGTAATGCTAAAAATGTTAAAACACATAGACCAGCAGGCTCGAACCATTTTTAGGTGTCTACACATGGGAGCAAATATTTTTGGCTCTCGATTGTTTTGGAGAATGAGTAAGGTGTATGGTTTGGTGATACTTGTGACTCTGCCAAAAGATGAGGAAGTGTAGATTGAGGAAGGGATGTTGGGGATCCAAAGAGCATTGGATGCCCTTTTTGTGATTGATGGTGTCAAGGAAGTGTTGTGGCAGATGGAAAATAGGTTTATTCTCCTATTTCTAGATGGTGTTATGGGATTTTGCTCCTTTCACTAGAGAAGAATGTTGTGTTCTTGTGTCACTCGTATGACGACTGAAGGGGTAGCATGCCTTGCTCTAGTTGATGGGAATGTGATGCTCCTAATATTGTTGGGGCTTGGGAAATACTTATAGATCCTCATGGGTTACACCCCTTGCTTTTAGTTTGAGGATGGTGCCTTCCATGACTACTGTTAGGAAGGATGAGGCTCTTCAGTATTTGGAGAGTTGGAGGTGGGTCTAGTTGGCAAGCTAATTGCAGTCTGAGTGTGATTGTATTTTTCACTAAGTGGCATTTATTTTGGATTCCATTCTTGTGGCTGGTGGTCTTGGATTAATATGTGATGGATGTTGTTGATTCTTTTAGCTTTCTTGTTGTCTTTTCAGTTGGATTGTCTATTTTAGGTGGTAAGGGCAGTGGTCTTATTTTTTATTACAGTCATGCTTTTTCTAATATTTTTTAAGGGCTTTCTCTGGTATGTTGTTTTTGGTTGAAGTTTGCAACAGGTTTTGAGGCTATCCCTAACCCTGAGGTGAAAGGAGGTGTTTTGTTGACCAGGAGGTGGGCTTGGTTCTTTTGGCTTGATTATTCTTCTTTCATAGTTCCTAAGGAGGTGAAAGTGTCTTCTATGGAGGTGGAGACTAGCTTCATGAAAAAGGAGGTTCACAATGCTAAGTGGGTTCCCCTCTGTGGTTGTTTAGACAAGTGTTGGTTTACCGACATGCTCCTCATTTTATTAGTCTATTCATTCTCTGCCCCTATAGAGGTGGGCTCCTTTTCTATTAAGGTGGAAAGGAGTTTGGCATCTGGGGGTGGATTGACAATTAATGTGATGTTGTTTTTCACAGGATGTCCATGGACACCTTTGTGATTTCTAAGGAGAAAGCTTAGGAAGCCTTTGAAAATCACTTTATTGGAACACCCCATATGGTGAGTTGTCAACCAGGTGTTGTTAAGGGCCTTTATTGGTCACTGTGCTAGAAGAGGCTAATTGTGATCCCTTGGTCTCCAAATTATATTTCTAAAGAAGACAACTTACTTTGTTGACAGTGTGTTGTTTGTGTCTTTGTTCTATTTCCGCCATCAACTTTGTGTGCACTGTCGAGCCTTTGACATCCTTCGGGTTGTGGTGATGTAAGGGTCAGTCTTAATTAATAAAAAATAATTAATTAGATATTTATTATTAATTGTGACAACATTGTTGTGAAATAAAATCTCATGAATCATAATAATCTTATAAAAAGACATGATAAGAGAAAACTAACTTATTAGAAAAGAAATAACACACAAAAATTTAAAAGAAAAATTTAAAATAACAAAAAATAGTTATGTTTTACTATTAACTCAATTAAGGACTTAAATTTATCTATAGGGAAAGGGTACTAGTAGTTGTTATAGCTAACTTTGTGCATTCTAAACTTCTAAATAGTGTATTGAATTTTGACAATTTTTGTTTGTGTTTTCTTTGCATGTAGCTTAAGTTCTTATGATTGTTGTTTTTGAATAGTTACAATAAACACGGTGGGATTGATTATGCATGCAAGGGTCAAAAAGTTGTCATTTTGAGTTGAAGTCTTATACATATTCTCTATTGTCTCATGTTTGGGGTATTTATTAATTTTATTAATAATAAGTATACCTTAATATGTCAAGACTAAATTTAAGTGGATAATTGTCATCAAAGTTTTGTTTAAGTGAATTTATATCTTTTATATTTATTTTTGTTTTGTTTACCTTTTTTAACAAGTGATTGTATTTTATTAGCAATTACTTTTTTTAACAAATTAGACTTAAAATTATTTTCCTATTCAAAAAATATTCATTTTATCAAACTATAAATGCCAAAAAAATTAACAAAATATAATTTAATTTTCTACAATACTATTGGTTAGAAATTTTCATCCACATGAGCAACAAATATCTTAGAAATATGGTGTCATATTAGATGGATTTTGTAGTTGGCTATATCATTAATTTATTTTACATTAAATTTAATTTTAGAAATTATAAAATAATAATTTTAATACATTTTCTAAAAGACAAAATTAAAGTGTTTATTGAAGGTTAGTATGGTTTCCCAAAAAAAAGGAGCGTTTGTTTACTATTAGTATTAAATGTGTTTAGTTGATTAAAGATAGTTTGTTTTCTTTTAGAAAAAATAATAATAATTTATTTTTAATAAAATAAAATAAATTTGGTTTCTACTTATCTCTTTGTAGTTGAATAACATCTACTAACACTTACAATAATTAAAAGCATTGTTTTTTTTGTTTTTTTTGTTTTTTTTAACATTGAGGATGAACCAAACCGTCCACAAACCAAGTTCATAATTCAGACGAGAGTCGAACCCGAGACCATAAGTCATTAATTGAAAGCATTGTTTGCATACACAAAAAAATATATAAATCATAATCCATCATAAATTATTAATGGCCATTCAATTTTGTTTCAAATTACATTAAATTTGAAACTATTAAAAATAAAATTATATTTAAATCTTCTAGAAAAATCATGTATCTAAGAACAATTAACAATACTACTATTTTTTCACAAAACTATGGGCTGGATGGCCGAGGGTCCCTCGGTTAACGGAGAAATGAGAAAGTGGGGTGGTTCTTCCAAAAAAACCTAAAGCCGAGGGTCCACATTAATATTATTGGCTCTTAGATCAAAACGATTGACTACCACGTATGTTTGTACTTTAGCTATAGGACTAACATATCTCTCATTTTCAATAAACATTTTTTTTGCCTTTTCCAGTATAAAGATGGGTTGGGGTGTAGTCTCCAAATTTGGGTTCCATTTTAGGTGATAAGCCTTCAAATAGTTTTAGATATATGCTTAATGAGTGGAATTATCTCATTTCCCCTTCTACGTGGGGGTGACATAAACTTAATGAGTGGAATTATCTTCAAAGTTGGATATATGAGTAAAATTTTAACCAATGTCTTTGTTTTTAATATTTTGATTAAACACTCCTCAAAATAACATATTTTAATTTCTTTTAAATTTTTGATTTCTTTTTTGTGTTTAGATTCATTGGTCTAAATTAAACATTTTCAAAACAATTTATTTCATGTGTTCGTAACATTCTTGAAAACAATTTATTTTATGTTTTTAGGTGTAAAATTATACAAGATTGTTGTAATAATTTTCAGTATTTTTTTTAATGTTTTACTCTAAATATAATATACATTAAATTCAAATTTATAAAGCAAGAAAAATATTAAAATCATTTAAAATATGTAAGATTATATCTTAAATTTTAATTCAGATTATTAAAAAAATTGGTGGTATAGATTATATTGAAAATTTTCACCCCACATTGAATAATAAGCTAATATATATATATATATATATA
>MU226592.1:135211-181892 GCA_018584345.1 Thuja plicata | reverse complement strand
CACACATTGAGGGAAGGAAATAAGGTTGCTGATTATTTATCAAATATGGGCTGCGATGGTGTACGTACCCTATCATTGAATCCATCAAATTTGATTAATGAGGATGGAGAACTCAAAAGATTAATTGAAGTGGATAAAGAATGCTATCGTCATTAGTCAATGAAAGGAATTAGACAAGATGGCTTTGGGTATGAGAATTTGGCATTTTAGGATTTGGTTTATGTGTCAAGATCATTATCATCAATGCACTAGTCTGTCATATATTGCGAAAGATTGGAAGTACGAAATGATGACGACACTCGAATAAGTTGATTACCACTATTCACATGGCTTCACAGGTGTGAATGCGGTAAGATGATGGATCCATAATTTGGGCAAGTACATAATACGATTTCCAAATCCCCTTGTTAAGTAATAGATATTTAGATTACATCTCTGGCCGAGATTTCCAGACTGTCACACTCTGCTTCAGCAAGGTTTGAGAGGTTTGAGCATGGCAAAAAATATAGATATGGCTGCGTTGTGCGATTCTTGCCACAAGCAACATAGGGGTATCATTCCTAAGAACCATCGTATTTGGCTACCACCGAATGTTGAGGAGAATGTGCTACCAAATCCAGTGGTGGATACAATGCTGGACACTATGTTTATTATACATTCTCCTATAGTTAGGCGGGCAATTAAACAAGTTATTGGGGAAGAACATTTAGGCACAGTGGTAACACAGTTTTTATACCCTTCAAATTTAGTGTCCATCTTCCTATCTAACGCCATGGATATCCTATAGTCTCCACCCCTCCTCCAGTATTTGGCGAATAAGGTAATTTGTCCAGTTTTTATTGCGGATAATAAACTGAATGTGGCGATGCATTACTATGATTTATGGGGAGGAATGGCACTAGTAGGCGGACTATTTTTGCATAATCAGTTGCTTCAAAAGCATGAGTTTTTAGTGACTTTTGAGGCTATGAAAAAAGCAGTGGAAAAGCGAAGCTCATCACATTTGAAATCTGTTCTTCAAGTTACTGCACAGGCTCTCGGCTACCAGTTAGAGGACAGGGTTAGAAAGATGGGGTTTGCATTGTTGGATTTACTTATATTCTCAAATAGCCCACAGTTTCATGAACAATCGTCATTCTCGAATTTGGGGCAAATCAACTCGGGGGTCGAGTGCAGCGGTTGGCAGCCCTCATGCTCTGCTCATTTGAAGAATGCAGAATGCGTGGGGACAAGAAGTAAGGAGACAAATTGTAGTGGTTGGCAGACCTCGAGCTCTTCTCAGTTAGAGAAAGTGGAAAGTGCGGGGGCAGGTAGAAAGGAGGCATAGTGTGAAAGTTGGAACTCGCCGATAGCATCCTCACATATTCGCGAAGGGGCCGAGAACATGCTGCTTCTCAATTTTCCCCACCTTCAGCATGATATTGATAAAGTGAGGTTGGAAACCAGAGATGTGACCGATTCATTGGGGAAATTTGGAGGTCGCGATGAGAGTGCCATGGGAGAGTAAAGAGTGGAAGGATTCGTAAACCCAAAATTTGAAATTTTGACATGGTGACATTTTTGATATTTTGATGCCCCTCAATTTTAAATGTACAATCAAATAGGGGGTTGGGGGAGGTAGCTTATACTCCCACTTGTATGAATGACTTAATATCATTTCCGGTTGATAGTGACTATCATATGAACCATTGTATATATTTAAGTGATGATGCTAGGTTTTCTTCCTGATTCTTTTCCAGTTGAGCTTTTTGAATCAGTTTATAGTAATATATTATAGTGGCTTGCCACTTTTGTCTAAAAAAAAAAAACATGGATGTATAATATGTTAGTATATATGATTTATAAAATTATAAGTATTTAGGTTAAATTAAATAGTATGGTGATATGTTATTTGCAATCATAATTTTTATATCATTTTTCAATAAGTATTAAAACATTATTATGATTACCATTCTTTCCTACTGGTGCCCATTTCAAATGGAGTATTGTAATATTTGCTTGATAATTAATAAAATTCAATGGCCTAAGCCTTTTACCAAGAAAAAATAAAACATTATTATGATTAAATGTGATTTAAATAGATTATAAATGTATTGGAAATGATTTCTTAATTTTTCAATAGAAGTTTATATTGTTTCATTTAAGTATTGAAAAAATAATTCATTGTGAATAGTACATATTTTATGGCAATGTTTTTTTCGATGTTCTTGATATTTTATGGCAATGTTTTTTATTAGGGTAACAACAGGTTTTGAAGGGGCCCCGAAACCCTGTACAAGCAGATTTTGGTGGGAATCTAAAACCCATCTAAGACAGAACTCTGCTAAAGAATAAACATTTCAAACCAGTAGACCAAAGACAGTAAACTACCAACAATTAACCAAAATGAGACTCTAAAACCCCAACTTCCCTAAGAACAAGAAACAACCTTAAACTGTTAGCTTATCTAGAGTATTAAAACTCCCCAAACATATTTCCAGGGTTTTAACATGGATCCCTAAACCAACAATACCAACATCATAGAGCACCATTGCCCCAATCCCAACCTTTAACCCTAACCAAAAACATTCATCCTCCAGAATGGGCCCTTGAAAAGTGTCAACATCCACCTGCAGGTACCAGCTAACCACACACAACAAACAACGCAAAGATAAAAAAAATATGGGAAAACCATAATTTCCCTCATCCTCCTCGTTAGCAGAAGGTTTGATTTCCTCCAGCACCAAAAGGAAACCTCTAGAACTAATATGGCTTTTCAGTACATCCCACTTAGTCTACAAAAAACAAACCCCCAACCATTTTCAGCAAGCTTTCATATGACTACATGAAAGAGGTGACCACACTCCACTACCAGCAATCTCCTCCCAGTAGCCGCAGACCACCTCGATAGGTTGAGCCCTCACCTCAATAGAGTCTTCCACCTTAATAGGAAGTGAGGGAGAAGAGAACTGAAGAACAACAAGACTCCACCACCAAGAAGCCACACGAAAAGCTCCCTCCTCAATAGGGCTATACTCCACCTCAATAGGAGTAAAGTGCAGAGGAAATAAGTTGATAAGGGGATCAACCCTGTAAAATATAGCTTCCAACAATAGGGGAAAATATAAAATAGCCAATATCAGCACATAGCAACAAGAAAATAAATATTCTACCCAAATAGGGTCGAGCCATTCGTCCCTCACAAAATGGGTCATCCACCATTCAAGATTCTCACTATTTTTGCTTCTGCGCTTCTCTTCCACTGCCAAAATGTTCCCACTTCCATGAGCAGGGCAGTGAAAAAAGATCCACTAAGCGCAGTGGGGGTGTGTCTCGCAGGCATTCAACCTATCAATTGAACCACAAGAAAAATAGAGATCAGGAAAGAGATGTGATCTCCCTAGATCCCAAAGACCTTTGCAAGATCCATCATAGATGATGGCCTCAAGCTTCATAGTCCCTGCATGATGGGAGGTATAAGCTTCCTTTGTAGAGCAGTACCAGCCATCACCGGTTTCCTTCTTCCTATCATCCTCTGCTTGGTGAAAGAATAGATACTCCTTTCTAGCATTGCCCCCACAAAGCACAACCCAGATCTCCCACGCAACAACACCCTCTACAGCAACACCTTCCACTGCATTCTCCATAACTAGGGCCCCACCCCTAGTCCAGCCTTCCCCATCATCATCACTTTCCTCACCTCCCTCTGGGTCTTCCTCCGCTGCCCCCGTTCCTTCTCCTCCTGAAACCCTAGCAATGTTAATTAATATTTTATGGAAATGTTAATTAAAATTGTATTATGAATTAAATGGATATAGTTGTTATAATATAGTCTTATTGAGATGTGATTTTTACACTTAATATTATAGTGTTTCATAATTATTATTCGTATTATTGATCATAACTATTATAGGTGAATAACATACTTTTAATTATTTATTCTGGATATGTATAATTTGGGTGTATTTGATGGCCAAAATAGGTAAAAAAGTGTGTGCAAGCAACCAATAAGAGAATGAAAAATTCATCATGATCCTCACCCATCCCAATTCACATGGTGAAGTAATACACATACATGCATGCATGTGTATGTTTGTATATCTATGTATATGTATACACATATGTATATTAAAATGTATTGATGTATATGTGTAGCATTATAAATAGCATCCCTATGCAATTTCTTGCTCACCTAGGCCCTACTTTAGCATGTATGTCTTCTGGTAATTGATCATGTTTATTCCAGCTCAATTTCAATAAAAAATTCTAGCTTCCTCTCTACATTCTAGACCTTTAGTCCTGATTTGGCTACTACTAGGATGAATTAGATCCCCAAGGTGTATGGGTCCCAAGAATTGGACACCCAAGGCATTTGGGTCCCTAGATTAAGATGCCCAAGGAATTTATGTGCATATAATCAATGCACAAATCCAAACTGTGTAACATTTAGCTTGCAAGGAAAAACAAAAACACGAATGGGATGGAAACAGAGAATGAGAGTTCTAGAGAAGAGGGAAAAATGAAACAAGGTGGGAAGTAGGGGAAGACGGAAGTAAAGAGGAAAATAACAATCAAATTTATGGTTCAGAATGAGGAGGCAAGCTCAGGGAAGAGGGCAACGAGGTTCAAAAGAGGGAATCAGATTAAGGAGGAAACCCAGGACGAGAGGCAGGACAATCAGGAAAATATACAAGAGGAGAGAGACGGAAAAGAGGATAGTCAGGGGAGGGGGAATGAGGAGGATGATCAGAGTCAAGGTTTTGTGGAATATGGGGAAGATCATTACACCTGCAGCATTACTGGCAAAAACAAGAAAGTTGTTTGGAGGAATTTTGACACTGTCTCTGCTAAAATGGGGATAAAGAGAGAAATGGTTAGGACTTTGGCTAAGGAGAACAAGGAGGGCAGAATCCATATGGAAGAGTTAATTGATCTAGCTTTGGTGATTCTTAGTGATAATGCAAGGGAGGATCCTCATATGGACATGCTGAACAATGCTAAAACAGTGTTATTAATAGCTACAGAACCATGAAATGGACCTTCTACGAAATCTATGAGCTAAAAAAAAGAATGGGCAGGATAGAGAAAGATAACATAGTTAACAATAACAAGAACATTGCGGAGGATAGGGAGTTGGATAATAGAGTGAACAAGCTGAAGAAAAGAGTCAAAAGTATTGAGGACTCAATGGTCAAAATAGCTTAGCAAAGCTACAATATACTAAAGGCTTCAAATCATAATATTAAGGTGATTATTGTTAAATTTGAAGAGCAAAAAGGGAACAAGGAGGATCAACCACTGAATAGTGGCAGGGATAAGCTACTAGAAGAGGGAAATAAGAAGAGGACAAGAGAGGCCACAAAGAAGATGGAGAACCAGGAAGCTGATAAAGAGCTGGCTGACCTGAAAGAGGCTATGGGTAGAATGACCATGTTGGAGATGTGTGATGCTGAGATTCTTAGAGACATTGCCTGATTTGCATCCCTGGTTTTTTTTATCCTGGTTTTTTATGGGTTTTGTCCCTGGCTTTCTGTATTTTCTGGGACTGTTTTGTTTGGACCACCTATTTCTGCGACTATTTTGTTGGGGCTGTTTTGTGGGTAGAATGACGGTGCTAGAGATGCGTGATGCTAAGATTCTCAGAGACATTGCCTAATTTGCATCCCTGGTTTTTTTAATCCTAGTTTTTTATGGGTTTTGTCCCTGGCTTTCTGTATTTTCTGGGACTGTTTTGTTTGGACTACCTGTTTAATTTTAGTTGATACTTAGCATTTATATGCTATGGGTTTTTTATATATAGCTCTGTAGGGTTTCAAGAACCCATCAAAACCTATTTTCCTTAATAAAAAACATTTAGCTTGCAAGAGCAGGAATCTAATCCTATGTCAACTTGATCTAAAATTCACACTCCAAAATGCTAGGGAGAGATATAAAAGAAATTTAGCCTCCCCCCTTCCCCTCTCTCTTCTCCATTTGATTATAAAGAAATAAAGGAAACATTCCATCAATTCAAACACACAGATTGAGGCAACAGGTAGAAAACACACCAATTTAGTGTTGTTACCTATTACACACACACACACACCTAAAAATTAAGAACCCTTATTAGGTGCTCATTTTTAGCCCCACTTTAGTATGTATGGGTTCCCACATTGATTTTATGTCCTTCTAGCCCTTACGCATCGTTCAAATCAACATTATTTGTTCAAAAATCAAGAATGGCTCTAATTTATATCCATGATTTCCCATTTTTCATCATATCTTATAATTTATCTTCCATCTAGGTCCTTTACATGTATTTTTAGATTTTGGGATTTTCCCTATTTTCTGGGCTGGATATGGTTTTCAACACCCTTTCTCGGCATTAACCCTTGGGTCCTGGCAAAAATAAAATAAAATGTTCCTGCACAAGATCGACTTAGGTCGGTCTTGTCCTAGATATGGTTGACCCAAGTTGGCCTTGTTCTAGGGATTTTGTTTTTAGTGGGATCCAAGCCTGATGCAAGGTTTTATCTTTTAGATTGATAATTGGGGTCGACCTTGGGAAATATAGGCCCCAAAATCTATATAAAAGGAGACTTCTTCCTCTCCTTTTTAGACCTACAATTCATGATCAAGAGACATCCACATGCAAGATATCAATAATTCATTGTGCATTCAATAGATTCAAGTGCAAGGAAGCCATCAATCATTTCAAATCTTCTTCTTCTCTTTCTTCCTCAATCCAACATTGTGGAAAAGTACAACATTCATCATTCAAGAGTTTGGTTTCATGATTTTCTAAATTAGAATTTTATTGAGTCCAAGCTATTGCATAAATACTTGTGATCAAATCCAAAGAGGCATTGCATCGTTGAGGTATAAGGTGATTTATACTTCAGATCTAGATCACATTGATAGAATTCACAAAAGATGAATTCCCACAAGCCCAAAAAACACCTACATGCAAATAACCCGTTACATGAAGAAACTCGAAAAAATAAAGAAGTACTCTGAAAATATGAGAAATTTTATTATTCAAAGAGGGAATAAATATAATATAATGAGATCAATCCTTATAAAAGGAGATCGAAGAAACCCTAAAGGGGTGCATTTAATAATTATAATAATTATTAAATGCCTAAAATGCATAACTAAGTTAATCTTAAGAAAGAAATAAAAGGTGACTTAATTAAAATAATTAAGTGAAATACCTTTTACTCTAACACCCCCCTTAAGATGAACTTAGGGAGAAGCTACAAACAAAGGGCATGAAAACAAAAAAAGAAACTTCAATGCTAGAAATAAAACTTGGGTCTCAAAAACAAAGCCATGTTAGGTACCCAATCATAACCAAATCTTTGTAAAGAAGAGGAAAAAAGAAAATCACATGGGAAAAAATCTTCTCCAAAAAGAGATGACCTATTGCAAAGAAGCACTGGAAGAACATTGGTGGAGTAACACTTGAATACTAAATCTGACAAGCAAGGAAATGTACTTCTATTTACTATAAATCATATGAGAGTCATCAGTTCATGCTGAATCATGATAAAGAAACAACAAACCTGATGCCAAGGAACACTGGAAAAATCATAAACTGACACAATCCTAGAATCTATGAAGCAACAATAGATTAAAAAATGATTCCCCCATATAGGGAATGATATGATGAAAGAATCTAGAAGATATGTGTATCTTGATGTTGATACCAAAATATGACTAAAACTGATCTATAAGAGCAAGTACCATGAAGATTCTAGAACATTAGCCATAAAATAAATGGCCCTCAAACTAAGATGTGACCCGATGAGAATCTGATGTGATTCAAGATCATTAACCATAGGCTCTCAATCTAAGATGTGAACCAATGTGAACATAAAACGTGTCAAGTTATGAGCAAGATGTGGCCAAAAGAAACAATAGAATCAAAATACAACTCATGCAATTTTTCATCAATATGAAGATGTGATCAGAGTGTAGGCCATGTGACTACACTCTAAACATATTATTATGCAAGAAACCCCCTTGATGGAACTTTATTGAAGTTCATTTATTACAATACCCCAAGATTATAAAAGGAGAACATGAAAACCATGCATAAATTAAAAAAATAATGTAAACCTAATGCATGCAAAAATAAATTAATGCATTCATAGATGAATATTCACATCTGCGTCCATGAGTGCAAAAACCATCATCTATCTTCAACTATGTAAAAATTCATGAAAATAAAAAAATCTGGAAATGAGACCAGAAAAATCAAAATGGGCTCAGAACCAGCTTCCCAAAAATATCTTGTTTGCAAAAAATAGAGATCGTATGAGAAAGTTATGAGTCTCTGAAGATCCAGAAATGGGGTCTTCTCAGAGTCACGGGTGAGAATCCGTAATTTATAAAAAAATCACAATACCAAGACCAAAAAAAAATTTCACAATTGTAAAGAGCACAAAAAAATTACCCAAATAAAAATAAAATCTTGAGGAACGAAGTCTGTATGATTCAGAAAAAAGCATTTGAAAACTACCTTCAAATCTGCAACTACCAACAGTGAGGGGGTATTATGAAATGTTGCGATCAAGATTCTACAAAATATATGACCTTCATACAAAAACTAAAAATGACCCAGATAGTTGTTATTGTGCTCTGAACAAAACCTAGATGACGGATTTTCTTAAAACATAATAGGAAATGTGGATCTAGTGTACAATGATGCTCTCAGTAGTCGAAAAACAACCCCAAATATGAGAAACGGACTGAAAAATCTGAATTAGCTACCTAATACAAGAAAAGGCATGCTAAAACCATGAATTATCACAAGATCTTCATAAATCTTTTCTAATTCTCCAGATTGTATGAAAACATGAATATGAAGCAACAGGTCTGGAGCTCTGATACCATGATAGAATTCACAAAAGATGAATTTCCACAAGACCAAAAATACATGCATGCAAATAACCTGTTACATGCAGAATCCCGAAAAATATAGTTCTCTAAAAATATGAGAGATTTTATTATTCACAGAGGGAATGAATATAATACAATGAGATCAATCCTTACAAAGGAGATCGAAGAAACCCTAAAGGGGTGCATTTAATAATTATAATAATTATTAAATGCCTAAAATGCATAACTAAGTTAATCTTTAGAAATGAATAAAAGATGAATTAATTAAAATAATTAAGTGAATACCTTTTACTCTAACATACATTTCATCTTTCCTTATGCAATTTTAATTTCATTTCAAGGTTGATTCCTATACAAGATCTTGACCAAGGCAATCACCTTTCCATAACATTTTCCCCTTCTTTTTTGTGTGGATAAATATGTTTTCAAAGTTTTGGGTCTAGATTTTGGGAGTTACAAAATGAGTTGCAGGTCCTTTATAGATTCCATCAGATTCAGAGTATCCAGGACAAGGTCGACGTTTCTAGACAAGGTCAAATTTTCTAGACAAGGTCATCTTTGGTTGACATTGTCCTTTGGACCTAAGATTTTATAGTCAGAAGTTGCAGATGTCAGAGCGCCATAACCAAAACCAAACCTGATTTTGACATCTTTAAGAAAGTCAAAACCATATTTGAAGTTCATTCCTGTTCTCCTAGCTTCAAGGCAAGTTCATCCTTTTTGTTTCCATCTTGCACTTACTTTCATAGATCATATTTACATTTCTTTAATCAACTATCACATTTACATATCAGATTTATATATCAATCACATCATATAATCACACTCTATTCCATAAAGGAATACCCAAATCCCCCTTTTACCTAGATCTTGCATTAGCACCCCTTTATCCTTTTTGGGTGTTACTAATCATATTGGTTTAAAGGTGTGTTTGTATTCTAATGCACAATATGATTTTCTGAGTGATCTACATCTTATCATTGCTCACCATTGTATATTGTATATTTTGGTGAACCTGACTCACAACATTTCCATTCTGATTTTGGTGTTAGATTCCCTTCCTATGCATTTAAATATCTAGATCTATTTTGTATGTATTTACATCATATTTCTAAAATCTATGAATTTGGATATCCTTTTGATTTTGGTTAGATCCTCCTTGTCTAGATCTACCTTGTATGCATTCTATGCATTTAGACCTTCTTTTCATGCATTACAATGGTTCATAGATCCATTGCATTCTCTCATTTCATTTTTATGATTACATGTTTTAAAATAATAACAAAACAAATAAAAACATTTTATTTTATGCATTTTGCATGTATTTGTATTTTCATTATATGAATGGAGTTGTTATCATCATTCACTAGTTCAATTTCAAGTTTCTTTCAAGAATTTCAAAATGTTTCCTTTCATGCATATGATGATAGTTTAGTTCTTAATTTCATTCATAGTCACACAATTGTCCCTCCCAAAACCAATCCCAGCCATCAAAACATTTTAGCACAAGAAGATTATATTAACATTTCTTCAAATAATCTCCCTCCAAAGGGTGAGATCTTGAAATGTGATGTTGATCCTTCTACTAAAATGTATCTCCCTCGTGAAGACATTTTGGTGCAAGAAAATGATACTTTACCCTACTTTTCTCTCCATCACTTTCATTCTCTCTTTGAGTAAATAATTATTTAATCTTGCTTGCATCACTTAATTAACTTAATTCTTCATCTTGGATTAAATGCTCATTATTTAATATTCTCTTACTAACCCTTCTTCTCAGGGAAAATAAATATGTTTATTAATTTTTCCCTTTTCATCACATTTCCTCACTAAATAAAGTTTAATTTATTTAATTAAATTCCTAGCCCGTGGGGATAATTAATAAAATATATTTATTAATTAACCTCACTTAACTCTTCCATCTTCTATTTATCTCTCTACTCATCACTCCAATTGCTAAATCTCCCTCTCCACTTACCTCTTTCACATGTTTTCATTCTCACTCCTCTCCTCTCCCCTTATTTCTCCCACTTTCCTATTTATCTCACTTTCCACTCTAGATAACAAATTGTCTCCCTCAGTTATGGCCATTGATAAATTTGAGTCCCTTTTAGATCTTATTTGTCAAATCAATCCCAAATATTGTATAAATTACCTATCAAATCCTCATTTTTGCCTAACCACAAATCTTCAATTTCTTCTTGTCATTGTCATTATCATGCTTTCAATATGTAATTGTGCAAAGTAAAAATCTAAGAACCACTTTAAGAAGAATAAGGATAATGTAGGTTGTTAGAATGGAGTACAATATCTAGTTTTTGAATTTATTTTCATAGTTTGCATTTTGATTCTATTTACTCTATTGGTATATTATGACTCTTTATAAAATTAGGGTTTTCATGGTTACCCTAATGTTTTATGTTTCTCGTGATATTTCCTAGTCAAAAATCATATTAAAATTTATTATGGAACTTGAATATTATGTTGACACTATGTAGGGATGATTTTGGGCTATCCTAGATCTATGATGTACTTTCAAACTTGCATTAAATTATCTACAAAATAATTTTTATTAAATATGATATATCTTAATTTTCCTTATATATTTCCTAATATATGGACTAGTGGTATTTATAAAAATCTTTGTAGATCCACTAATATGTCACAGGGGGATATATTTTTCTAGGCATGAGGATTCACCTTTATAGAATACCCTATCACATGCTTGCATATTGAGGTTTTCTAAATAACTAGAATGTGATCCAATATATCACTTCAATATTAGGGGAGATGGGGATAATTTAATAAATTTGATAGGGGTAGATATTGGGGTTTAGTAAGCATACACAAATAGGGTACGGTGTTTATAAGTGATATTCTAAATCCTCGACAAATCACATTATATAGGTTAATAAGAGAAATTATCACTCATTTTTTTGGTCTTTCCAAGGTTGTGAAGATATCTTTTTTACGCTACAAGTATTATATTGGGTTAAAACCTCACAATCCTTGAGGTTCATATTTAATTTTGACTCTAATTAAATTTAAAAAAATAATAATAATGATCACAACATGGTCATATATATTTATTACAATCCTAACCAAGTTTCCTAAACTTGGCATATACACCTTTCCATAGTGTTATGGCCCAACTCAAAAGAATGACCAAGTATCTCTAAAATCCATTATTATAATCTAGATAATTAATATGCTTGTATAATAGAGATATATATATTACTAGGTAAAATAATATAAAGTTGATGTAGCAAGAATTTTTATGAGTTGAGATGCTCAAGTGCTTTAAATCAAAGCCTTTTGCACAATGACATATTATTCATAGCTCATCTAGTTTCTTTGTGCCAAAACTTTAATGTGCATGTGATGACAATTGAAGATAGATTTACATTAGATGTAGGTGTATGTAGTGTATTTGGTTGGTAGGGTAGAAATAACAAGGAGTTATAAAAATATAACTAAAAAATAGGCGCATATGATACCTAGTGAAAATAGGCAAGTGTTTTAATCATATTGTATGTTGAGGGGATACCAACAAAAAAAAACATGAATTTGAGGGGTCAAAATAAAGTTTGACTTGTCAGTATCCTAAGAATGCACATGCTATGTCATTGCTTTATTAAGTGAGGCCCTCAAGCTTCTAGGTCAACTTTTTGGAATGCATATGAATAATAATAAAAACAAAAATATGAAGTGATGCCTACACTCCTAGAATATTTGTCCAAAGCTAGATTCCATTAAGTGCATCCATTGAAACTTGTTTTTGTTCCTTACAATGAGAGTAAATCCATTAATATTTGATGTGTAGTGTGAAGTCATTATAAATAAGGACTTTATGAGATTTGAAATATGTACATGTAAGTAAATATAACTGAGAAGTCATTAAAAATAAGGACATTTTAAATAAGTTTAATCTTGAGATTTAAAATATGTACATGTAAGTAAATATAATTGAGACATGGATAGGAAGAATGTACTAGAATGTATAAATATAGGGATGAAATAAGGGATAGATATGTGTACATGGGTGTTAATTATAAGACTATGACAAGATTTAAATAAAAATTATGGAAAGATGAATGCATAAAATTATGCATATAAAAATAAGTTATGTCTTTATATTCAAGAATTTATGTATAAATATTAAATGATATAAAAAATTGAAAAATTAATTAACCTTTATAAAAACATTCCCTCAAAATAAACACAAAATTAAATATAAAATAACATAATATGCAAATTTCACCTTTATAAAATGAAAAGCAAATTTCTTAAATATATATTTTGAATTATAAATATCAATAACCTCTTTTAATTGTAGACAAAAGATAATTATATAGAAATGAAAATCCCAAAATCTAATTTAATTTAATACAACCTATCATTAGATGTCATACATCTCTCCATAAATTTCAATGGACTGTGAATATTTGATGAAAAAATAACACAGTTGCTTTGAATTCTATGCAACGAAGTCTGTCTAAGCAGATTACTTGTTTATACTTCAATAATTGTCTCCTTATCATTTTAAGCCTTTTTTTTCATTTTGATAACACAGTAGGCTTAATTATCTAATTAAACCAAGATTGGATTGCTTTGTTTATTCAAGCAGTCGCAGGTACGTGTTCTAATATTTTTTTTTTCAGAAAAAACCAGCTTCGTCATTTCTTCTTAAATACTTTTGATAGAAGATTCAATTGTACTTGTTAATTTATTTTCTAATATGTTTTATTAGATCAAAGAGTTAAATTACAAATTGCATAATTAATAGAGTTAAATAATTAATAAAAGTAGTACATAAGACAATAACAACAAAGAGTTATTGTTATTAAATATAAAAGAATAGACTATTGTCAACAGGTTGATCGTTCATAATCTAATGAAACGTATTTATCAGATCTAAAAAGTAATCAAGTAGACATCCTATTGTTCATACAAGAAATAATTAGTTCTATCATCTATTTTACTAACTTTAAAAATATTTTAGATAGTATATCCAGTTGTATTTGTTAAATTAAGATGAAAGAGTTAAATCACAAATTGAATGAGTAGGTAAAACTAAAAGATAAGACAAAAACAAAAACAAATAATTATTGTTATTAAAGACAAAATTGAAGACCATAGCTAAAATGTTGAAATGACTACTCATAATTGAATTAAATTTATTTATTAGACGTAAATAGCGACTAGTACATACCTTGTTCATTTAAAAAACAAAAAATGTTGTCATCTTTTTCACTAAATTTTAAAATATTTTGGATATAATACTCAATTGTTTGAGCATTTAAAAACAATTACACTCATAAAGGCAAAAACAAGGAACCATTAAATAAGCTACGACCAAATGTTGATCATGAGTATTCTTAATTGAATGAAATATTTTCCTCGGATCTAAAAAGCAACAAATCATGTAATGTCACATCAATGCAATCTGGAATACCTCACAATAATACATGCTAATGTGACATTATATCTAATGACGTTTCCTTGAAACCTTGCACATATTGGTGTATTTATTATAATGTAATATCAAAGTGCACAACTATTATAATTTAATGTCATTGGGCACAAGTATTAAAATTTGATGCACTACTATTTTTCTAAGTTTTTATGGTCACCTCAACAAAAAACATGTTATGTGACATCATATTTGATGGCATGGCCTTCAAGCCTTACATATTTGACCATATTTATTAATTAATTAAAAATAAATCACATGTATTTATTAATTAATTGAAAGTGATTTGAAATTGTCATGTAGGATTTTAAGAGGCTCAATTACTGGTCCTCAACTACTAGTCCTCTCCCATATCTAGAAAAAATGATAAAATGATAAACAAGGAAATAAAATGACTACAACTATTATTTAGCCTTAATTTATTAAAAAATAAAATTATAGAAAAATGGGACTTGCCTTTATGAATATATTTTTAATTGAATAAAAACGGAATCAAAGCACCCTAACTTTGCACATCTCAAAATCCTACGTGGAAATTTCAAATCACGGCCAATTTTTTTACAGTAGCTTACTTGGCAAGTCCCTTACTTATAGCTAAGGTTTTATGACCACATCATCAAATATGATGCCACATCAACATGCTTTGTGCCAAGTTGTCCAAAATAGCCCAAAATAAAGCGAGACCGATACTTTTGCAAAAGGGAGACCGATACTTGTGCAACTAATGTGATATCACATGATTCATTGCTTTTTAGATCTAAGGGATACATTTCATTCAATTATGGGTAGGGGAGAGGACCCACTACCTGAACGCATTCCAATGGTTGTGATAGCAGTTGTTAATTTAATACCCACACTTGTTGATTATCTAATATTTTTGACAATATTGTACCAATAGTTGTGACACTAAAGTTGTTTTTGCTAATGATGACTACCCACAATTGAATGAAATGTATCCCTTATTCTAAAAAGCAACCAATCATGTGATACCACATCAACTCCACAAGTATGGGGGTCCATAATGCACTACGATTGGGCTCACGTTTTGGGGGGGCATGTTTTGGACTCTTTAACAAAATACATGCTGATACGGATCTTATTTGATGATGTGACCCTGAAACCTTAGTTATAAGTAGGGGACTTCCCAAGTAAGTTGTAAAAAAATGAGAGTGATTTGAAATTTTCCAAGCAGGCTTTTGAGAAGTGCAGAGTCAGGGCACTCAACTAGTGGGTCCTCCCTCCTTGTATTCATGTAGTAACAACTCTAAAGTCATAACTATTAGTGCATTATTGCCAAAAATATATTGGACATTAAAACAACAGTGTAAACATTAAATCAATAAATGCTATCACAGTCATTGGAATACGATCAACTACAGAGTTCTTTCTTCTATAGGGATCGATATAGACAATTAAGTCAATCAATCAAATAAATGGTGCATTCTGATCCCTACATAGACAAAACTCTGACATGACTTGGGGACCATGAGATGGGCAGTTCTCAATCTCTGTAAGAATGAATCTTGCAGGAGTCATATGAAGCAAATTGTACGTTTGTACACACGATAATCAATTAAACTGATCGTATGTCGTACATCCTACGCACCACCAACGCATTGAAAATGACTGAATTTAACCCGCCGTTTCTCCTCCTCACGCCGTATTTATACGGTCGACAGAGACCGTACGTAGCATGGCATAAAATACCACACTAGTTTTTAATGTCCTATCAACTCACGGGCATACGGCCTGTATTTCCACATATTCAAATAAAACTTACATCTACGGTTTGCCAGGTTGAAAGTGTTAACCAGCAATTCATATTTGTGGAATAAAAGCTCTGCAGAAATATATGAAGTATCTTGTCACAGACCTTTTTTCCTTGGCTGCCATGATGCCCACTTTGATAAATGTATGTATAACAGTGTAAATGGCAAAATTGAACAGTGAAATCACAGCCTAGAGACAAAAGTAAAAGCCCATTTTAAGATATGGTGTCTGAGAGCCTCTGATATGATCTCACATTGGGAGCAGAGCTTGCAGTGAATATTTATGGAATTGTGACTTTGGTGATTGGCCATGATTTTTAGTTGTCATTGGCCATGATTTTTAGTTATGTTAAGAGGCTTGATTACAATGGTACTAAAGGAGATTCTAATGGGTCAATAATCTCTTACAAATTTGACAATCCAATCTTGAAAATAGGAAAAAATTGTAAAAAAACATTAATATCTTAAATTTTCTTTTTCGTGGTATTGGGAAAGAGTATCAATAGTTATTGTGGCTTTTGGGAAGTAAAGACAAATGTTTTTGGGATCCTACACGCACAATGGTTAACAAGAGGTCATTTCGGAGTGTCATCTAATAGATTCTCTGATCTCACATTGGGAGCAGAGCCTCCACTGAATATCTATGGAATTGTGGCTTTGGTGATTGGCCATGATTTTTAGTTGTGTGAAGAGGCTTGATTACAATGGCACTAAAGGAGACTATAATGGGTCAATAACCTCTTACAACATTTGGCAATCCAATCTTGAAAATATGAAAAATTTATAAATAAACATTAATATCTTAAATCTTCTTTTTGGTGGTATAGGGAAAGAGTACCAATAGTTATTGTGGCTTTTGGGAAGTAAAGACAAATGTTTGTGGGATCCTACATGCACAAGGGTTAAAAAGTGGTCATTTCGGAGTGTCATCTAATATATTATCTTTTGTCATACTACATGTTTGCTTCAAAAATCAAAACATTTGAACAATTGGTCCAAAAAAAGGTCATTTCAAAGTGTCATCCAATATATTATCTTTTGTCCTACTATATGTTTGCTTCAACAACCAAAACATTTTCACAATTGGTCTGTTATGCCCCTACATTATTGGTACCAATAAAGTTGCATAATTGATATATTTAATAACTTATTTTCCTAAAGTAGGCAGTTGCTGGCCCGCTAGATGATTTTTTAGTGGGCTTTTAATTAGAGGAATCCAATGAACAGTAGTTCGAATAGGAGTGTGATTGGTATGCTTCCCCTATTGTGGCTTTGGTGAATATCTATGGAATTGTGGCTTTGGTGATTAGCAATGATTTTTGGTTTTTGTAAGAGGCGTGATTACAATGGTAGTAAAGGTGATTATAATGGGTCAATAACCTCTTACAAAATTTGGCAATCCAATCTTGAAAATAAGAAAAAATTATAAATAGTGTAGGGAAAATCTTATTTTTCATGGTATAGGGAAAGAATACCAATAGTTGTTGTGGCTTTTGGGAAGTAAAGACAAATGTTTGTGGGGTCCTACATGTACAAGGGTTAAAAAGTAGTCATTTCGGAGTGTCATCTAATATATTCTCTTTTGTCCTACTACATGTTTGCTTAAAAAATCAGAACATTTGCACAATTGGTCCAAAAAATGGTCATTTCAAAGTGTCATCCAATATATTATCTTTTGTCCTACTATATGTTTGCTTTAACAACTAAAACATTTTCACACTTGGTCCGTACTTCCGAACACATGCCCCCCTACATTATTGGTACTGATAAAGTTGCATAATTGATCTAATTAAAAACTTATTTTCCTAAAGTAGGCCTTTGTTGGTCTGCTACATAACTTTTAGTGGGCTTTTAATTAGAGGAATCCAATGAACGGTAGTTTGAATAGGAGTGTGATTGGTATGCTTCCCCTATTGTGATAGATCATGACATTGTTATATTTGTCATTAAAGTCAAAACTCTCAATGGGTAATTGTGCCTTTGTTGATTCATTGTGCTTATGATTGTTGGGCTATTACGCATGCAAGCTTGGAATATTCACATTAATGCTATGCCTTCATGCCAAGGATAAGGTCCTTGTTTGTGGCCAAACTTGGCTTGCTAAATAAAGTTGTGTTCACTAACAAAAAAAACAACAACTCAGATATGTTTATCTTAAATTTATATCTATGGAATGCACACTTTAAGATTCAACCGTGTATGTTTTTCCTCTGACACATTACATTAATAATCCATTGTCAAGAAGAGGAATATCTCAAAGCTCTCCTTTCTTTTTTCATGACGGTCAAAAAGTCAATTGAAAAAAACATTTTGTTGAATATAGAAACAAACTCTTAATACTATATGAACCCATGTCCCAAAGCCAATACTAACTCTTCAAAACTCTCCTCTCTTCTTTCAATGATGGTGAGAAACTTCAATTGAAAAATATACACCATTGAATTAAGAAAAAATCTTAGCAATACTTTACAAACTATGGAAATTTCATACTATTTGAAAGACGATCAAGTATTGAGTACACTAAGTTTACACCTCTTTAAATCATACATGACATTAAATTACTGTCTCTTTTTTAATTAGTTTACTTGATAAAGCCCTTGCTTATACCTAAGACTTCAAGCTCACATCATCAAATATGATGAAACATTAGTATGTAGGTTTATTGAAGTGTCCAATAGGACAAAAAAATAGATATATCAATAGTTGTATATTAAATTATAATATTTGTATATTAAATTATAATATTTGTATTAGTGTATGTAACATCATATCCATTTTTCTTTTCTAGATTTAAGGAATACATTTCATTCAATTATATAACATTCATAAGTTCTCATGTATTATGTATGAGTCTATATTGATCAACATTTGATTCTTTTTTATTTACTTGTGGACTAATTATAGACAATATATAGTATAAAGATGTTGCACGAGTTCATAGCTTCTGATCAATACGTTTACTCTTGTTTGAAAAAAAAGATGCGAGAAGACTAAATATTATAACTATAAGAACTATCACAACAATTGAATCCGACATAACTAATGACCCCTCTCTTACGAAAACTCATGATCAACACTATCAAATTTAAATTTACAACTGCTTATATACATTTAATTATAACAACGAACATTATATCAGCTACTATCCTGATCTATTAAAAAATCTTCAATTTATAATATTATATCATAAAAAATATTAATATATAAACCATATAAAATTACCGTGGCGGTGGGGTAAATAAAACATGTGAAAATGGATTTTACCCCAGATGTGTAATAGCGTACGTTTTACTACGGGCGTTGATCGAAACTAAACATTTTACTCCTGATTCGCTGGAACAGTGGAAGCGTACGTACATACAAAGCATTTTGTTGAATTAATTCTCCAGGAAGAACATCCAACGGTGGACGATCTCTCCCCACTACGTGGTTTCTCTGACAGCCGTCGGCTAATGTTTCGCATGCCCTTTCGCTTTCGCTTCTTGTGGTACTCTGACAACTACTCCCCGAGAGTCGAACTGACGACCTCGTTTAATGCAGTTTCTTCTTGATATTGACTTGGGATTGAAGTTTGAAAGGCATTCTTCACAAGGACTACTTAGTTAAAACAAGTGTACCTTTTCCTTGTCACACTGATCACAAGCCAACTTGTGAGTACCTTCTTAATTACTTTGTTTATTTTATCAATAAAATGTTTCCAACAGGTTGGCCAACTGAAGATGAACTGCTAGTCTTCAAAGAAACTTTGACAGAAAATTGGAGGGAGAAGTTGTCTTTCCCTATGTAGTCAACTAAAAAGCATTTTATATTGAAGAAGTTCAGTCAAATTATAATTTTATATATCGATATTTTTTTACCATTTAGGTATATGGCATTAAGGTGGATGTAGAATGACAGTTCTTTTTAATTTATGTAATTTATGATAATGCTATGAGGATTCAAGTATGTAGTTTCGAGTAGTTCAATTGTGTTGTTTTGAATCAAACTCATTGACCCATATTTCATAAGTAGTGGTTTACAAGAACCTATTATTCATGCGAATAAGCAATACGGTTAGCACTCATTACATCTAAGAAATGCTCATTGCATCTAGATGAATGTTGGCTCGACCATCCAAATTTATGACGTCAAGGCGGGTGTAGAATGGGACATTGGCTATCGAGTAATATAAAAACTCATGTCATGATTCCATCCCATGTCATGCATGCGATCCATTGTATGTCCTGTTGTATACACCTAAAAATGACTTGAAAAATTAATTAAATATATATTATTTAATTAATGGCCTCTCTACTATTAAGAAATATTTTTTTAAATTTATTTACCTAAATCATCTTAGCTTATTCTTCTAAACTAAAGTTCTCTAAATACTCCTATTAAACTATTTTCAACAAAGGTTTAATTACCTTGTCATCACATGACTAGGTCTTCAACTCTACCTCATCCGCCACCTCACCCTAGGCTAAAGAAATTATTTTTTATTTTATTTTTAATTTGGCCTATTTATCGTCAACAATGTGCCCCTATTCAAAAGGGAGGAAATGGGTATGTGGCCTAAGGAGACTTGGTCTCATGGCTACATGTCCTCAACAAACTTAGTCTATGCCACCTTTCCTACAAAGTAGTGTCTTATTGTTAGGATCAAGCAACATTGAGAGGGTGTGTGTGTGGGGGGGGAATCAGTGTTGCAACACTTTTAACTAATCTCTGACCTAACCATGCTTGATAGCATAAATAACAAGAATATACACACAAAGCAGATAACTCATAACACCATGATTTGTTGTCGAGGAAAACTCTATTAAGGGAAAAACTCTAGTGGGAATTAACACCCACGAATAATGCACTAGAAATATTATATCCCTGTTATAGGAGATCTAACCCTGTTAGGAGTTGATTATTACATCCAGTACAAAGTCCCTTTTAAAGAACATACCTTGTTAGGAGTCCTCTCAACCCTGTTAGGACTTGAATGAAATGATGAGCTCACTGCCCGAGCACACTACCCAAAGTGAGGGTTAAATCCACCTTCTGAAGGTTAAACTCACCTTCTGGAACCACTATCCAAAGAGAAGTATAAAAGTATACTTATAATAGTGAACTACTGATAGCAATTTGCTTTGCCTACATAGTTCCAATGAAGTATATTACAAAAATAATCACTGCTCTACATTAGCAAAACTCGCATCCACATGCTCGTAACATCCAATACATCCAATCCATACACTTATACATCAAGACACTACTTTCCTTTATACAAGTTACAATAAGCAATTAGGTCGGCCTGTGAAGACTTCCCCAATGCACAAACAATTACATAGACCCTTATTAAGATACACACAGTACCTTACACAAGTAATTAAAAAATATAAATCATCAGTTACGCACCAAGATTCATAATTCACGCTCGCCAATCATTAAGAATGCTACATCTCTGTGGTCAGCCCCAAATAGGTATTCACTAGTCCACATGCCTCAGTTGACGTCATCAAGAATCTAGTGACCCAAGAATCACAAAGAATGATCTCCCATGTATCTTTTATCATGCCTTAAGCTCATATACCATGACCCATGCTCACATCCAAGTTATCCCAAAAACTCAGAGACCATCTCTTCATAATCCTTTGTCACTGCTCTGTAACCAATCTTCACCAAAATAGCTATAACACATACAAATAACAACATAAGATCCAGCAACCTTAGACATAAGGTATACACTCATCAGTCTATATAGATACATACTCGCATACTCTCACATGCCATATATTGTTTGTACACATCTGTCAATCTCACATGTACCTGTGATAACCAGTCTTACTGAAACTTCTAATGCATCCAACTGAAACATATGTTGATATCAATGACAAAACATGAATGTCAACACCTCAAACAACAACAACTCCAACAATCTCCCCCTTTGCCATTGATGACAACATATGTGAAAAAACATCAACCCAAAAATAGCTTTCTTAATAAAATCTTCTCAATATCCTCTTCACAGCTCCCCCTAAGATAGTAGGGATTTTTCACTTATATATCTCTCTCCCTTTGACATCAATGGAAAAGGGTGCCATAGCTCTTTTCCTTCTCTGCACATCCTACCTCTGTAAGGTGTAGCTTTTTCAAATCTTCATACCTACAACAAACCAGGTGCTTGATCACCCAAATATGTTTTGTTGTGTTCTTGCAATCACTCCCCCTAAGGAGTAATCCAATCATCAAGTCCAGAGAATAATATAGCACAAATAACTTCTGAACTGATGCATTCCTCCATCATTTAGTTCTCACAAGGAGGGCTTCTCACCCTAAGCATACCTCTGAGATACTCAAAGACATCTTTTGGAAAAGGTTTAGTGAATATATCTACTATTTGCTCTTTTGTACTGATGTACTCCAATCTGACTTCCTTTTCTGCAACCTTGTCTCTCAAAAAGTGATACTTGATTGAAATATGTTTAGTCTTTAAATGCATAATAGAATTCTTTGACATGTTCACTGTGTTTTTATTATCACAATGTATAACTACTGGCTCTTCAAAGGTTATCCCAATGTCCTTTAGTATCTGTTTCATCCAAACAATCTGTGTGGAATTTATAGCAGCAGCTACATATTCTGATTCAAGATTAGATTGAGCTATACACTCCTAGTTTTTACTTATGAAACCAACCTTTTTCCAAGGAAAAATGCTCCACCACTGGTGCTTTTTCTGTCATCAACACTTCCTGCCTAATCAGCATTAGTATAATCATGCAATGTAAAATCATTAGACTTTTCATACCATAAACCATATTCCAATGTCCCTTTCAAATATATGAATATCCTTTTAACTGCAACAAGGTGAGTCTCCTTAGGATCATCTTGAAACCTCACAATAATTTTGACACAAAGATGGATGGTAGGAGGGGCCAAGGGCTCTCCCAACTACCAAACCAACTTGCAGAGACAATGCAAAAGCAACAATAACATAGTGAGAGAAGAAACAACAGAGATCATTTTTATTAATTGATCAAACTCATTACATGTTGGGTTGTAAGGCCTTCCCAGTGTCAGCAATATACATTCAATGAATTACAGATTGATCTTCATACATGCGAGGTCACACACCTACCTTCCAGATAATTCAATACTCAATCTTCTATTACAATCTGATATCAAAATCCTACTTCTAAAATTGCCTTAGAACTGCCTCCTAAAACTAAGAACAAAGAAACAAATGTATACAAGAGTCCACCAAAGAGGTCGGCACTCAAATCCATAAGTGAGACCCAGATTTAGGTCCACAGTGATCCCAAAGAGAGACCCCATATTAATTAAGCCACAAAAATTAAATGCAGAAGTCGGCCACAGATCCAACTCCAAAATAAACAACTTGGGCAAAGGATGACCGAGCAACAAACTGACTCGGGCAAAGAACACCCTAAGCAACAAAATATGACTCAAGCCAAGCATACCTGAGAAACAAAACATGAACTCGGAACAAGCATTCCCGAGCGACAAAAACACAAGCAATAGAGACCAACTCGGAACAAGCATAACCAAGCTACAGAGCCTGAGAAATAGAATACTTCACCGAGCAGCCTCCAAACAAACTAAAGAACAAAGGAAAACATATTTTTGGTTGAGCAGGATTATCAATGACCCAAGATGCTCCTGCCTCAGACACCCGAGGTTACAAGAAATGATTCCCTGAATCATGTATCAGGTCCAACCTAAAATGAATCCAACTTAGATTGAGAAATCCAAGATGAGTCCTCAATCGGGTTGTTCTTCCATTTTACCAGATACTCCATGTATTCCCTTCCTCTTGTACTTCTGACAACTCTCTGTTTCAAAATTTGTTCAACTTCCTCTATCTGTTTCTTAGGATAATCACATGGTATTGCCACTTCTTCATCAGGTTCATGATATTCATACAAGTCTAAAATATTGAATATAGGTGATATATCCATGTCATCAGGTAATTCCACTTCATAAGCATTTCCACTGTCAAATCTTCTCAGTATTTTGCAAGGAACAAATTTCTTCATCTTCAATTTTCCATATGTTTCAATAGGAAATCTTCCTTTCTTTAAATGAACCATTAATGCATCACCAACTTCAAATGTTTTATGCCTCCTTAATCTATCTGCACTATCTCTGTACTTCTAATTACTTTTCTCCAGCTTTTGTTTTACATCCTCATGCAATGTCTTCATAAACTTAGCAAATTCTTCTGCTTCAATAATTGTTTTCTCTGCTCCAACAATATCTCTCAAGTATGATATACCTCTCGGTTGTGTGCCATGAACAATCTCAAAAGTTGTCTTTCCAATACTTCTATTTACTGAACTGTTGTATGCAAATTCTTCTTGTGCCAACATCAAATCCCAATTACTTGGTGTGTCTCCAACTAGGCATCTCAACAAGTTACCCAAACTTCAGTTTACAACCTTTGTTTTTCCATCAGTCTATGGGTGAAATGTAGAACTATACTTCAACTCAGTATCCAACTTCTTCCAGAGTGTTTTCCAAAAATAGCTGACAAACTTACTGTCTTGAGAAGAGATGATACTCCTCGATAATCCATGCAATCTAACAATCTCCTTAAAGAAAAGATCTGCTATATGTATTGCATCTGATGTTTTACATGGTATGAAATGTGTCATCTTAGAAAATTTATCCGCGACAAAAAATATGGAATCATTACCTCGTGCTGTCCTAGGTAAGACAAGAAAAAAATCCATGCTGATATCACTCCAAGATTTGTCAGGAACAGTAATTGGTGTATACAAACCAGTATTCTGACTCACTCCTTTTGCAACTTGAAAAACTCCACAACTTTTCACAAATTTCTGAACATCCTTATACAACTGAGGCCAAAAGTACCTTTCCTTAAGCAAACTCGATGTTTTATCAATACCAAATTGTCTAGCCAATCCACTACTATGTTTCTCCTTAATCAAATTAGTTCTCATTGAACCTCTCGGTATGCACAACAAAATACCTTTAAACAACATATCTTCCTGAATGAAATAGACTTCATACTTACTTGATTGATTTGAATTAGGTGCTCTGCACACTCTCCACTGCTCACAAAAATCAGGATCACTTTCATACAAACTCTTCATGTCATCAAAACCAAGAACTTCAATTCTCATTTCAGTCAACAAAGATCTTCTTCTACTCAATGCATCATTAACTCTGTTAGAAACTCCACTCTTATGTTTTATCACAAATGTGAAACTCTGCAAATACTCTACCCATTTCATATGTCTTTGATTCAACTTATTCTGACTACCCAAATACTGTAAAGCCTTATGATCAATATACAACACAAATTCATTTGGCATCAAATAATGTTTCCATTTCTTCATAGCTTGAACAATAGCATAGAACTCTTTATCATAGACAAAATATTTCCTTTTAGCATCATTCAAATTTTCACTAAAGAAAGCAATAGGTTTACCTTCTTGAGTCAACACAGCTCCAATTGTACTTCCACTTGCATCACATTCAACTTAAAATACCTTATTGAAATCAGGTAATGCTAACATAGGTAATTCAACAACCTTCAACTTCAAAGTCTCAAAACTCTTATCAAGTCCATGTATCCATTTGAATTCTCTTTTGTCTCCTCTCATTGTCTCAGTCATAGCATTACAAATAGAACTAAATTTTTTGATAAACTTCCTATGAAAACTTGCCAATCCATGAAATGATCTTACCTCACTGACATTCTCAGGTGTAAGCCAACTAAGTATAGCTTCAACCTTCTTAGGATCCATTTTCAGACCATTAGCTGAAATTACAAAACCCAAATACACAAGCTCTTTTTTCATGAAGGAACACTTCTTCATATTTATCAACAAATTTTCCTCTTTCAATCTTTGCAATAGTTGCCTTATATGCATCAAATGCTCTTCTCTAGTCTTACTGAATATCAGAATATCATCCAAGTACATACAATCACACACTTATTCAATAATTTCTTCAAAACTTCATTCATTAACCTCATAAATGTACTCGGTGCATTAGTTAAACCAAAAGGCATAACCAACCACTCATACAAACCTTCCTTTGTCTTGAAAGCAGTCTTCCATTCATCACCTTCTCTGATTCTGATATGATGATATCAACTCTTCAAATCAATTTTGATAAAATATCTTGCTCCACTCAAACAATCTATTATGTCATCTATTCTCGATATAGGAAACCTATACTTCACTGTGATCTTATTAATTTCTTTTTAATCAGTGCATGTTCTCCATTCTCCATTCTTCTTAGGTGCCAACACAGTAGGTACTGCACATGGACTCAAAATTTCTCAGATCAAACCTTTATTCAATAATTCATTTACTTGTTGGTTGAGCTCTTCATTCTCAGTCGGTGTTAACCTATGTGATGCTTTGTTTGGTAAAATAGCTCCAGGAATCAGGTCCATATAGTGACTGATATCTCTCATTGGTGGCAAACCATCAGGTACATTATCTGAAATGATCTCCTTATACTCAGTGAGTAACTTCTCAACTTCTGCAGGAATCTCATCTTTTGTATTCTTACTTGGTTGGTTAGGAATCAAAGTATAACAGATATCATTTATTTTCAAATCCTTAACAAACTATCTACCTTCCATCAAACAAACTTTCACCGATGTACATATCTCACCAACAGAATCTTCAATCAAAGGTAACAAAAAATGTTTCTTACCATCAACCCAAATAGAATATCTATTCAATCTTCCATCATGTATAGAATGTCTATCATATTTCCAAGGTCTACCCAACAAGATGTGACAACAATCCATTGGCATAATATCACACAACACCTTATCATAATACTTTCCAATATTCAGATTCACAAAATATTTTTCACTCACCATTAATGTGTGTTCATCCTTGATCCATGAGATCTGATAGGGCTTCAGATGCTTCATCCTCTCCAACTACAACTTTGTAACCATTTCCTTCGATGCACAATTCTTCGAGCTTCCACTATCAACAATCACCTTCCAAAATTTGTCTGTAACTCTACATCTGGTCTTGAACAAACTTTTCCTGACAGGATCTTTCTTATCTTTCTCACTCCATATTATTCTTCAGATCATGATATTTCCTTCCTTCTCAGCTTCATTTGGTGAATCTTCTTGCACCAAAGCATTTATGCTATTGTCAACTTTCTTTCTTGCATGTGTACATTCAAAATATTTGTGTCCTTCCTCACCACAATTATAACAAGTTACTTGGAACCCTTTTCTACTATAACCACCTCGGGAGTAATTGCCTCTTCCTCGATATGAACTTCCACCTTTCCATTCCGTCTTTCCCTTGTCTTGAGATGTGTCTGAATTCAACTTGTTTGGTTCAGATCTACTATTTTTACCATGAGATCTACCTCTTCCTCTAGGGAATCTACCACCACTGCCTCTTTGTATTTTTTAATATCTTCTGTTCAATTTTTCCTCACCTTTTAGGGAAAATTGATATGCATCCTGAATGTTTTCCATCTTGACCAAACTGATCACATCTTGTATGGAACTTCTCAATCCATTCAGGTATCTTGCTACTCTTTCCACTTCATCTTCAACATGTCCAGATTTGATTTCCAATCTATAGAATTCCTCAGTATAGTCTTCTACTGATCTATCTTTCTTCTTCAAACTTTGTATTCTCCTAATCAGGTTAATCTGATAATCACAAGGTAGAAACTTGCCTTTTAATTTGTATACCATCTTGTCCCATTCCCTAATTTTGTCTTTACCTTTCTTCTTTTGATCCAATTGCAGATGTTCCCACCATAAGGATGCATGACCTTTCAACTTTGTTCTTGCAATATTCACCTTCTTATCCTTTGATACATTCTCATATTCAAAATACTTTTCCATCTCAGTTATCTAGTTAATCAATTCATCAGAATCCAACTTTCCACTATACTCAGGAGGATTAAACAGAGGTGTGGACTTCAAACTTGTCAATGCTTGAAGGAATATCTCTTCTTCCTAATCCATCATAGGTGTAGGTGCAGCTTCACCTTGAACCTCGTCCAATTCATCATCACTAACATCTTCAAGATGTCTTCCTTTGCGTTGGGTTGTCTCAACAACTTCCAATCTAGAATCCATCTATCTAAGCATATCAGCTAGACCTAGATCTGCATTTCCTCTCCCATGAACCATCTTGAATTCCTTTGTAATCATAGGTCAGATCGCAATCTGCTACCCCACAACAATATCACCAACTAGGGTTAGGGTTTACTAGAAGGAACTTAGATCTCACCAATGCTCTGATACCACCCGATGCAAGGATGGATGGCAAGAGCGGCTAAGGGCTCTCCTAACTACCAAACCAACTTGTAGAGACAATGCAGAAGCAACAAAAACACAGTGAGAGAAGAAACATTAGAGATCCTTTTTATTAATTGATCAAACTCATTACATGTCAAGCTCTAAGGCCTTCCCAGTTTTGGCCATAAATATTCAATGAATTATAGATTGATCTTCATACATGCGAGGTCACAGACCTTCCTTCCAGATAATTTAATACTTAATCTTCTATTACAATCTGATATCAAAATCCTACTTCTAAAACTTCCTTAGAACTACCTCCTAAAACTGAGAACAAAGAAACAAATATATACAAGAGTCCACAAAAGAGGTCGGTGCTCAAATCCATAAGTGAGACCCAGATTTAGGTCCACATACATCCCAAAGAGAGACCCCATATTAATTAAGACACATAAATTATATGCAGAAGTCGGCCACCATATCCAACTCTAAAATAAACAACTCGGGCAAAGGATGACCGAGCAACAGAGTGGCTCAGGCAAAGAACAGCCCAAGCAACATAACATGACTCGGGCCAAGCATACCTGAGCAATAGAACATGAACTCAGAACAAGTATGCCCAAGCGATAGAAACTTGAGCAACAGAGACCAACTCGGAACAAGCATAACCGAGTGACAGAGCCCGAGCAACAGATTACTTCACCAAGAAGCCTCCAAACAAACTAAAGAACAAAGGAAAACATATTTTTGGTTGAGCAGGATTGCCAATGACCCAAGATGCTCCTGCATCAAATTCCAACTACACTAGCTATGTTTGGTCTAGTGTGAGTCAAATACTACAAATCACCAATCATGGATCTGTATTTTGTTTGAAAAACACTTTGAGATTTATAAGTAGTAGTAAGCTTGCATCCAGTAACCTATAGGTATGGGAAAGATTACTTAGAGGGAGGGGGGGTGAATTAGTAATCTCCAAGTTGACCTTAAAACACAATCCCAAATCTTCTCCAAATAGATTTACCGATTACAACTTAATTAACCTATAACAATGTTATCGGTTACCATAACATTAAACATCCATGCAACATAAAGTAAACATTCAGAAAACATCAACACCAGTATTTATCTCATGGAAACCCGATTAGGGAAAAACCCATGGTGTGAGATCAGTGCCCACAAATAGTTTTACTCTTCTGAAATACGCCTAGTTAAGAGCCTGTATTGTTAAGGGTTACAAAAGCACTATTAAATGCTACCCAGTTATGGGATTTACCTAGAGACTTGTTAAAGTCTTTTACCCTGTTAGTGTATAGGCCTATGTCTGCACACTCAAACAAGAGGGTTAGTAGCACCGATTTGCAATGAAAGAAATCAAAAGACTACTAAGAATGAGCCTATGAACAATAAAATAATAAATGTTAGAAAGGAAAACAAATAAATTCAAACCCCAATGCTTGAAGCTTCTATTGCTTCTCTCTACTCCTTCCGAAATGTTGTATGGATGGCGCTCAGTATTGGTGTTGCAAACATCTATGACTTGGGAGTGTTGAGAAAATGAGATCAAAATGATAATGATTTTGGTTGATGCTTCATATGAGAATCATGCATAGTAATTGTGCACAAATTTGAAGATCTTGGATCCTTTCAAATGGTTGAGAAGGTTTGATTATATAGAATAAGGAAATGATTTGGACGGATGAGATTGATCCTAGATACTTTGAAATGGACGGTTAAGATCAATAGGAACTGAAGAAGCAATCAATAAACCCCTCCTCTTAACTGAAGAGAAGAGGAAATGGTTCAGTCAACTATAGATTTAGTTGATCATGAGTTATCTTTTTGAACTGGAGAGAAGATTTATTTGATTATTTAATTGATTTTAGAAATTAAAGTACTCATAAATGAGATATTTGAATTCTATTTTGATTTAAAATAGAATTAAGAGTGAAATTAATTTAATTTAATTAGAAGAATAATTAATAAGTTTAAATATTTGAATTTAAACTTTAGGAAATTGAATTTAATTAACTAATAAAGATTAATTAATTAAGGTTTATTAATTAAATAAAATTAATTATTTAATTAATTTTGGAGAAATGATTAGAGGATTAGATTTAGAAGAAATAGATGATTAACTAATGATTAAAGAAACCATTAATTAATAAGTTTAAATAATTAAATTTAAACTTTTAGGAAAATGAACTTAATTAACTAATAAAGATTAATTAATTAAATAAAATTAATTATTTAATTAATTTTGAAGAAATGATTAAATCATTAGAGGATTAGATTTAGAAGAAATAGATGATTAACTAATGATTAAAGAAACCCTTAATTAATAAGTTTAAATAATTAAATTTAAACTTTAAGGAAATTGAACTTAATTAACTAATAAAGATTAATTAATTGAATAAAATTAATTATTTAATTAATTTTGAAGAAATGATTAAATGATTAGAGGATCAGCTTTAGAAGAAATAGATGATTTAACTAATGATTAAAGAAACCATTAATTAATAGAGGAAAATTAGTAATTAAATGAAAGGCCGCAAGTTTGTCCATTTTAGGGTGTCTACGTTTGCCCCTCTTTGATATAATGTGAGTCATCACGTTGTGTCAAAGAATTTTCAGATTTGATCCTGCCCCAGCTTGCCCTAGTGACAACATGTGGACTATATGCCCCCTCAACAAATTAAGCATAAAAAATTTGCCAGATGAGCATTAATTTGTTGATAATGTTGAATCATTGTATGATGATGATTAATGCATTCCTATGTTAATTTATGATATTGATGATGGATGTATTGATTATATGATCTAATATGCATATGTTTTGGATTCTTCTTATGCAATAAATGAATGCAAACCTAAAATGCATAATGTATATGAGTACATGCATGTGTTAGTTAGAAGAAAGTTAGTACATGAATACCAAATCCCAACAAAATAATACATTTGGGAATCAATACCAAATCCCAAGAAGATCATACATCCCAACGCAAGGGAATCAATGACAAAGTCTTATACCAACTATGAGACAAAGATACAATGTTGTAAATGTTCCTCAGTCCCAAACAAACATTCTGATACAACACTTGCAAAAACTGAAAACTCAAATGATGGATATTCAAAATCAGGGACACACTAAGCCCTATACTCCTGAGGACTTGTACCCATACCCCTTTGATCATTCTTTACACATGTCTCTGTTTCCAACACATTTTGCTATACCTAACTTTGACAAGTATAGAGGCAACACCAATCCTATGGAACACATCAGGGAATTCTTTGCTAGTTACATTGAAGACACACACGATAAAACATACTTAATGTAACTATTTACCTCAAAGTTTATCCAGGCCCACAATGGAATGGTTCTCTCACTTACAAAATGGTATTTAATCTTGGGGTGAATTGGCTGAAAAAATTATCACTCACTTCCATCACAACATAGAATGCAAGGTCAACATCAAGGACCTTTGTGATGTCAAGCAAAAAGAACGTGAATCTTCTGTTAAATTTTTACAAAGATGGAGAAACACAACCAACATAATCACATATGATGTTCTTGAGCAAGATCTAATAGTCATGTTCGTTGATAAGCTGATCCTAGACCTGTCTTTTACTACAGAACTCCAACTCTCTCCAAATTTCAAACAAATAATAGAACAAGGCGTTCGATGTGAGAAAAATTTGGTCAAAAGAGGAATTCTTATGGATCCTACTCAAACAAATACCACTAAAAATTAAAATGATAAAGCTAAGTGGTGGAACACAAATAAAAATGTCATCAATGATGGTTTCATTGATGTCAAGATGGTCAATTATGCTCAACCAAAGATTTCATTACAATGGGCACCCATGCCAAATCATACACCTGCAATGCAAACCCCGTGGGAAAATACTCAAGTTCAAATGCCAACTATTCAAGTGGCAGCAGTATCCCAGAATTAACCTAACAAGAAATGCCAACAATGATTTCCTTTTCTGAAATGTGAGTACACCCCACTAGGAGAATCAATTGAATCAACACTGAAAAAGTTGATTCAAGCCAATATGATCACTTTACCAGAAATCAGGGAATTTAAACATAGTGTTGTAAAACCTATGTGGAGGAATGATAATAAATTTTGTGAGTATCATCGGGTCAAGGGTCACAAGACATCAAATTTCTACCGATTAAAAAAGTTATACAAGACTTAATTAAACAAGGGATAATCGATGTTAACAATACTCAATCCAAGGTTACCATGGATCATACCATATTCAATGATCCTTTTCATAACCATAACAAAGGGAAAGCCTCCGCATCTAATAGTCAGTCCAAGAAACTCAATTATACCTATTCTACCTCTGATAGTATGATAAATTGCATAAATCCTACAGAAATCCAAGTTGCTACCATCACTATCAGAGATAATAATGCCAACTGCGTTGTTACAACTCATCGTTCCAAAGTTGTTCTACAAGGAATGCCTTCTACTTCCGCTACACCAAAATATCCCACACTAATGAGAAGCGAGTCAGAGGGTCCAAGGATGGACTGTGGCAACCCAAAGAAACAACAATGAAAACAACTAGTAACACAAAAATAATCATCATATGAGATCTATTTCCATAAAACAACAATTACATTCAACATGTCAAGCTGTAAGACCTTCCCAGTTACTGCCAATTACAAAGATATAAATTGAAGATCTATCATAGATCTTCTACAAGCATCAGGACATATACATTATGCCCAAACATACAACTCAAATCCTAACCCTAGCTAGCTAGTTCTGTAACAATAGTCCACAACAATCTGGTAGAAACATCTAGCAAGATCTAAACTTGTGCACACATGCCCCAAGAAATCTCCTAGTTTCTCAGCCTCAACCCTAGCTCTGCAAAATATTCACAACTTGAATCCCTTAGTTGATCTAATATGATCTCCCCCGATCTACCTTGAACACTCTACCTAACACCCTTTATTTATACCCAACTAAGCCACAAGTCAACCTAGTAAAAAAATATTAAATGACCCAGTCGGCCATTACAATCCATTAAATGCACATAGGATAAAGATCCAAGACCCAAATAGGTCCACACACATCCCCATGATCGATCCATGTCACGATCACATGCTACACAAATTAAATGCTTCAAGTCGGCCTCCCATATCTGCAAGTACACCACTCAACAAGCCAAACTGTCGCGTGTCAGCAAACTGTCGAACATCAGCAAACGAAAAAGCATCGTTGAGAAAGTGTGACGACTGAGCTCCCACAAGAATCACCGAGAAAAAATACATGCTGAGAAACCAACACATGTCAAGCAGTACCGTATGAGTTTAGCAACAGCATGTGCTGAGCCCTTTAGTGATCAAGCTCCTCGACCAACACCACACCCAATAACGATCGAGCATCCATCCTTCTTTGACCGAGTAACACTCCAATTACTCTTCAATGCAACTACTAAGAACCCCTCCAAGAACTCCAAAGTAGTCACAGAGAAAATCCAAGATGCTCTTGCATCAGACTCCCCAGGTAAATAGAAAAGTGTGTCCCACACTTTGATGCCAAAAGAAAGCTCTGCAACCAACTTCATCTTCACCAAAGGCTTCCACTCCATCAAGGAAAAGAGAGCCAATCTACAAATAATTAACATGTGCTTCAACCATCCAAACACCAGAAGCATATGTATCACCACTAACCAATCAACATGCAACTTATCACCACAACCCATCTCAGCAATAAGAGTAGCCAACTCAGATCCATCCGCAGTAATAGCATGCAAATACAAATCTAAATCCACATCAACAACAAGATTAAACCCCTCATCAACACAAGGGAAAATCACAACACCAATGATCTCATTGCTCACAACAAGATGCTCTGCAATATGTAAATCATCACCTATAACAACAATAACCTCATCAAAGCACTCAAGCTTATCAACAAGCAGTAGATCAAGATGTCCAAAATCTTCACCAGTCTCATCTATAACCTCATATTGAGTAAAAAAATCAACAACATCAATGCACTTACCACTGTCCTCAACAAGTTCATCAACTGATCCAATCACAGAAATATCAACAAACACATCTAGGGTCAACATCCCTGTCAACAAGGTCATCAATATTAACCTCCTTAGCAATACCCACAGTTGAAGGTATCTCTTCCATCTCTCCAACAATATCATCATCCACAAAAAGATGCTCTACAATCTCCATATCAGATCCATCTATCTGACTATGAAAACCAATCACCTCTTCAACAACAACATGCACAGATAAAATATTCTCAATAATCTCCTCCCTAGAATCGACAAGATCCTCCAAGCCTTCACCAAGACTTCTTTCCCCTGCAAAATTCACACCAAAAACACTTCCCATGCCTTTATAAACCTTAGGTTCAGAAAAATGCTTTCCAACAACACGCTTCCATGAAGGAAATCATCTCTAGATCTCTATCTCTATTTCCTTCACTTGTTTCTTCAACTCAAGCATAGCAACTCTTATCTCTTCTTGTGTCAACCGCTTCACTTTGGTGATCTGATTGTAAGATTTCAATGATATCTCCATCTATGATCTATTAACAACCTTCACAATCTGCCTTGAATTGGCGATCTATTCACTACAAGAATGAAACCCATCCTGAAGATCTTGCACTTGTCTCTGCAAAGCTTAGAAATCTTCAAGATTGAACTCCACCTTAGGTTCTTCTTCTGTAATCTCATGGTTCTTCTTTGGAGGCATCTTCAAGATATTTGCAAACCTTTTGGAAAAAATCATCAACTTTCCAATCCAAGGTCCTGGTGCAAACTGCCTCACCTTCGGTGATCTGTCCACACACTCAGGAACTTCAGGATCTGATACCACCTGACATGATGCAGGTCAAAGGATCCAAGGATGAACTATCCAAAGTAGCGTCCCAAAGAAACAATAGAAAAAACAACCAGTAATATAGAAATAATCAATATATGAGATCTATTTCCATAAAACAACAATTACATTCAAGTTGTCGGGTTGTAAGGCCTTCCCGGTTATGACCAATTACAAAGATATAAATCTATGATCTATCACAGATCTTCTACAAGCATTAGGCCATTTACCTTCTGCCCAAACATACAACTCAAATCCTAACCTTATCTAGCTAGATCTATAACAATAGTCCACAACAATCTGGTAGAAACAACTAGCAAGATTTGAACTTATGCGCACAGACCCAAAGTAATCTCCTTATTTCTAAGCTTCAACCCTAGATCTACAATATATTCACAGCTTGAATCCCTTATTTGATCTAATCTGATCTCCACTCATCTACCCTCAACACTCTACCTAACACCCTTTATTTATACTCAACTAAGCAACAAGTCAGCATAGTAAACAAATACTAAATGACCTAGTCGGCCATTACAATCCATTAAATGCACATAGGATAAATATCCAAGACCAAAATAGGTCCACACTCATCCCCAAAATCAATCCACATCATGATCACACACTACATGAATTAAATGCATCAACTCAGATCCCAAATCCACAAGAACACCAGTCGGCAAGCCAAACTGCCGAGAAAGTGTAACGACTGAGCTCCCGAAAGCATCACCGAGCCATAATACATGCCGAGAAACAAACACATGCCGAGTAGTACTGTATGAGATGAGAAACAGTATGTATCAAGACCTTCAGTGACTGAGCTCCTTGGCCAACACCGCACCCAATAACGACCGAACATCCAGCCTTCTTTGACCGAGTAACACTCTAATTAATCTTCAAAGAAACTACCAAGAACCTCTCTAAGAACTCCAAATTACTCATTCAGAAAAACCAATATGCTCCTACATCACACACCAACTTCTAATCCACAACCTGGTTTGGTAGATTAACTCAAGCACACATCCACCCAAATCTCCATTTTTGAACTATTGCACGTATCCCCAGAGCATAAGCAAGCTTTGGACAAAGCTCTTTAAAATGCAGCTGTCAAATGGGACATATTGTTGCTTTAGATATAATGCCACTAAAAACCATGCCATGTTTACAGATAATGATGTACCACCACACAAACCTCTGCACAATGACCCCCTGCATTTTCTTGTCCAAGTGCATAAGCATACAATCCAACAAGTCCTCATTAATGGCAGGGCTTGTGGTGCAGAGTGCACAATAAGAAGTGTAGACTTAGGCCTACCCTTTCCACAAGTTGGTTAGTGTCCCCAAATTACTATCAACCTTCAATAGAATACTTTCACTTTCCCAAATATCTACAAGTCCTTGAATCCCTTCAACACAAGGTGATTGCTTCTTGACTTTTCAACTCATATCTTTAAGTTCTTAGAGGAAATATCTCAAAACTAGCCCCTTCATAGACTTCTTCTGAGGGTTGTAACCTTACCATAAATCCCAAGGATTGAATTTCAACAATCACTTAGCCTCTACCAAACCCTTACCATGAAAATCTTAGCTTACACCTTGATTCTATTAGGTCTACAAACAATGTTTCTTCTTTTAATTTGGGCAATTAAAATGGGACCAAGACTATTCAATATTGGTTTTAGGATCCTTCAAAATGACCCTTGCAAACCCAAAAGTATCAGACACCAACCCTACTCCTGCACCCTAAAATTGTCACAGTGATACTCTAGCCTAATTGATCGGTTTAGACTAGGGTATGATGGAATGGTTCAAGGATGGGAATATAGACTTGAGGTAGACACTTTGTGGTCTTCTACAAACTTAAAATGGTCAGAAACATTCAACAACTTGGACTCATTACACCCTTCAACTATTGCTGCACACAATCTTGTTCTTCACTGGCTAAATACATGATTGATATTTAGCCTAGGGCATCACCATAGAAGCACCCGATGAACTCCCACATGCCTGAGCCTTTGAATTATGAAATTACATATCCTTAACTTGAATTCCACCTAGGGACATTGAATTTCACTAGTGAAAACACAAGTTAGGGCCAAATCTTCATTGCAAACCCCAATTTTGAGGGTTTCAGACCTATGGTAATAAAAATAGCTCTAACTTGCACAAATCAAAACCAAATTAACTCAAACCAATTGAAAAAGAAAGTAGATTCATTAAAAAATACTACAATGTCAATTGATCAGAAGGTTGAATCGATTCAGAACTGTACAATGAAGAAATGCTTAGAAAACTGTGGGTTTTTCATTAAAATTTGCTTCAAAATGTGTCTTGTCTCCATCTCCCTATTTGATAGGCTTCTTAAATCTTAAATACATCACCTCAACCGATCCAACCAATTCAAATATGGTTGTGACTGTTGGGATCAGAGTTACAATATTTTGAGCAACTTTTTGAAAAGTTGCTTGAGCAACATTTTCAAAATTGACAACATTTTGTCAAGTGCTAACAACAATGTGACCAATGCTTCCCACCAAGTTGGGAATGAACCAAAACCCTTAGGAATTGTCAGTGCTATTTCATGTTTGAAGTTTACCTTGTAATTTTTTGAGGTTCCCTGTCATTCGTGGTATCCAAGGGTTTTAAATCATGGTTGAAAATTATTCTCATGCCTCTGCAAGATCTGTTCTTACCCTTGACCTAGTTGAAAATGGTGAAAAATGTTTGAACCCTCAAGTCTATGTTATAACCCTAGTCAAATATGAATCTAAAAACCCTAAGTGTCTTGGCGGGTTCTATTTTTGTGTTGCTTTTTCAGTCACTTAAGTTATCATAAGTCATGTGTTCATGTTAAAATGGTTGTATTTTAAAGTTATTTTATCCTAATCAATTTAATATTTCCTAAGTCATGCCGCTAAGAAAAGCCTTTTATTTCATTGTCTTATGTGGTGAGAAAATGTTTTTTGATCGGACAACCCGCTTAATAGTTTAGTCCAAAACTGATCGACATCTATCGATTAAGCTATTAAGCCATGGTGCCGCGTGTCTTTAATGGGCCCGGTGGTCGAAGAGATTCTCAATTAATGATCAGGCAGGTTTTATTTCATTGAACAGTTGACTTAATGGCTTGGCCCCAAAGTGCTCACCATCTATCACATAAGCAATTAAGTGGTTCCGACGCATGTCAAGAGTGATGATGTGTAGTCCACTAAAAGTGAAGCCGGCCACAGGATAAAGTTTGGAGATGTATAAAAAGATCTGAAGGTTTGCTTGATGGCTTAAAGAGAAGTTGCACGACATCTATCGCTTAAGCGATTAAGCCGTGGTGCCACGTGTCCTAGGTGGGCCCGACTAAAGTCATAAAGGTCTTATGCAGCGCAGTCATTATGTTAACGAGGTTGCAAGTGTAAAAGAATCCAATAGTTTGCTTAAACGCTTAATCCAACAGTTCGCTTAAACGCTTAAAGGTAAAGTGCTCGAAATCTAAGGAGTAAGTGATTAAGCGGAGTTGACATGTGTCCAAGATGAACAGTTGTTTCTGGGAAAATAAGATAGCCATCGGATAAAGATGGTAATGTTTAAGAAATATGGCTAAAATTCAAAGCTATCAAAATGAGTTGCAGAGAGCCGTTAAGCCGCGAAATTGAAGCTTGTGAATTGATTGCAGAACGTGTGGTCACTCCAGTCGAATTCAATACGAATGACTGATTTGATTGAAGCCGTAAAATTGGTTAGTTTGACTTGTAGTCACAATAATTCACCAAAATCATTCAAGCAAAGAACAAAATTACAGAGATACTCAGCTCCACATGATAAAGTTGCAGAACAGGTAAGTTTTCATTGATTTGCAGTTCAAAAGACTTTTAGAATTATCTTTTCAAAATCCTGATTTCATCTTAGCAAAAGGCCTTAGGTTTAAAATGGCCCCTAGAGTTGAGATTTCTAGAGAATTTGATTATCAGAAGAGAAATGTTAGGGAGGATTTGCTACAATAGTTGAAAGGATCCATGGGCGATGCTACCCAAATCAAGAGAATAGTTCCATCACATCCCCGTTTCAAAATAGGAGAAGGCTTGTATGATTCGGGTAGATGGGAAAAAGATGTTAAAACCAGTTTTAATGGTCTTACCCTATTTAGAACTGCATATAGTCAAAGAAATGCCCCCACCCTAGATTGTAACATATAGGACTTGGATGTAGGAAAGATTATAGTTCTCAGGGTGTTTATGGATATTGATTTGTTTGCTTTGATTGTAAACACTTATGACAAGGTGTCTAGGGTTGTTAGGGATACAAAGGGAAATGTGCTGTTGATTGTTTCAGCTGATGAAATCAGAAGAATCTTCAAATTGAATGATACCTTAATGCAAATGGATGATTTAGACTATGAATACTTCAAGGAAGTATACCAGAATTCGAGAGAGTATTACAGAAATGAGGCTTTGTGAGGATACTTCAACAAGATAGGAGATTTGATTGTAGTAGGGCCCAACACACCAGAGGCATTCAAGTTGGATTACTTCAATTGTAAAGCTAGGAAAATGTATAGTGCCCTATGCCAGGTTCTAGGAGAAGATGAAGAAGTAACAATACCTATCCACATAATGCTCATGGTGGTTCAAATTCTACATCCCCATCTGTCAGTAGTTTTTGACTTTGCATCTTACATTGCTCAACAAATGCATGAGGGTTTGGCAGGAATCCAGGATAGTAATATACTTAAACCAATGAGATGGTATTCTCTTATGATGCACATGTTCTTGTCGAATAATGTAGACTTCTTTGAGGAAGAAATGGAGTTGACTAAGTTCTAGGGGGATGAGGATTTTCCTGTTCAGATGTGGAGTGGTGATCTATCATGGGATATGAAAGAAGCTAGTTATGTTTACTTTGATAGGGTTTTCACCACTAGGCTTAAGTCACTGTTGTGCAATCAAGATGCCATGATCCACTCTGAAATGATGAGGCTTTTGAGACCTATGGATTTTTCCCCAGAATTGAAGATTTCCCATAATTGGGGAGATTTAATTTTATACCCTGTTTCTATAGTAATAAGAGTTTATGGGTTAAGGGGAACCCCTAATTTTCTGCCATACAGAGTCCCTCTGAAGATTGGGATAGCAGAAATTATAAGACAACTGGGTGGACTACATGAGGAAGCCCTAGCAGAATAAATAAAGGGAAGCATTTTCCCTACCCTTACTAGAGCCCATCATTTCATTATAACAAAAGGGGGATAGACACAATTTGATAAGTATTTTGAGCCTTATCATTTAGCAACATTTGTATCCAGGTGTGCAAACAATGAGGATTTTATAATGGGTATGTTCAGAAAAAGAACCAAATGCTTGACATTAGAGCATCAATTTAACTACCCAAAAGATATAATCATAAATATTTTTGACCTAGGTGACCAGGAGATCAGGAAGGAGAAGTGGCTAGTGTACAAGAAGTCTTTGGACTTTGTACATAATTTTGACAAATCTTATGATCCTTTGAAGGATTTTTTCCCTTGGGCCAAGAAAATTGAGTCTTTGTTGACTTTATTTAAGGGAATCATGCAAACCCTAAATGAGAATAAATAGAGGTTAATGGAAGCTGAGCCAGAAAAGGCTCATGCTATTTTGAGTAAACTTCAGCAAGGAAGGGTAGTCCCACCAGGTGATTATGTAGTATACAAGAGGAGGGGGTACACTACTATCATGCCCAAACTTGATAAACCTTCTTAGCATAAAGGAAAGAGGCTAGCAAGTGCTATTGCTCAAGAAGTTACCTCTCCCAAGAGACAAAAGATGGAAGTAAAAGAGCAAGAGAGTGAGTTGTACTATCCTTCCCAATCCCTTATGCATTATGATGACCAAGCCATTGCTGAGCAATTGGTTCAGTTGAGGAACATTGGTGAAGTTTTTGTTACTGCCCAGGAGCTGCAAGAAGGGATGCTGAAGACACCTAGGCATACAACTACTGACCTCATAGTGGAAGAATTCATAGGTAAAGAACTAGACCCTATGACCAAGCAATCCAGTGATCAATTCTTGTCAGATGACAACTTTGTCAAGACTAGGGCATTCATTGAGTTTTTGTAGAGAATTCACATAAATGAATTCAATAATAAATGTCAAAAGCTACAAGAAGCTCAGCCTCATTATAGTAAAGATGATGTAGAAAAGGAGGTTAAGAAGGAGCTAGTCTCTAGATTTGATAAGATCACCCTTGAAGAGGGTAGAGAATTAGTCAAGAAATAGGGAGTCCTCATTCTACCTCAGTGGGACTTAGCTGATGCAGTAGTTTTTGATGCTGTTAGAAAATAGGAAAAAACACTGAGCACTGCTGGGACATCAATTGGTGCCCATTTTAGTGAAGACCATGCATCCTTGGCAATCTGGTCATTGAAGAAGAAAGACAAAATAAGAATGAAGGAAGATGATAAGATTGAGGATGCAGGAAGCCTCATTGTCAAGAGAGTTGCTGACACCTAGGGTACAGAGGCAACAAACCTAGCCCTCCAAACAGATAATTTGAGTATGAGGGTGGCTAAGAAGCAAAAGGAGGCTTATGATAGCCTAAATAAGAAATATGAATTTGTACTGAAGGCCTATAATGATGAAAGGGTTAAGTCCCTGCAAAAGGATAACATGATAACCATTCTAGAAGGGAAGCATATAGTTCAGTTAATGCCCCAAATTATGAATAATTAGGGACCTGACCAACCTTCCTCATCTAGTCCATTTGTGACTTATCCCCCATCCCCTGCGCCTTTAAGTCCTACTACCCAAGAGGCAATTGATGCTAAGAGAGCAGAACTAGAAGCTGAAAAGAACAGGCTGATTAGTGAAAGATCAGGGTTGGAGAAAGAAGGAAAGAGGGATCTTGAAGACTCCCCTATGTATAAAGAAGATGAGGAATTGGTAAAACAAAGGCATTTTGACTATATATTTTCCAACCTTAAGAGATGTGCTAGTGAGGTTAACCTTTCTAATCTTTATTTATTTAGAAAGAAGATTGCTAGCATCATAAGTAATCATGATGAGGGTAAGGAGAAATGGGATTTGATAATTGATAGTTGGAAGGGGAAGGAAGCCCATGTAAAATATTTTTACTCCCTCTCAAAGGAACAAAAAAATATTGACATCATTTTGACAAGAACCCACAAATGTCTTAAATTGATGATTAACTTGGACACCAAGAAGAACATGGTCATTAAAAGGATAGAAACTTTGAGAGGAGAATTCTCTAGGGATAGATATGACATGTTTCCCAATATGTTCAAAAAATATGGGAACATAAAGAATGAAGCCTTATGGCTAAGGCAACTGAATGAAGCACTAACCAACAGGACTAAAAGTATTATTACATTGGAAAATACAGGTTGGTTTGTGTTAACCATTGATATTCTCAATAAAGCCAGGGTATTTTTTGAATCATGGGAGTCAGAGATTGAGAAGGCCAATGTTGATTGGGAGGAGTTCAACGACCAAAAAGATGAGGTTCTCAAGTTTAGTTGGCCAAATGATGAGGTGTTTACCAGTTTGATAAGCAAGTATGGTATAGTCACTCCAGTAGCATGAAGCAGTAATATAAGAGTGACAACAAGCACCAGTGAAACCGACCAGTTTGAGTAAAGACAAGATTAAGGATTCTGCATCAATAAAGAGGAAAAATTTGAGATGATAAGGACCCAACAACCTCAAAGAAGCTCCATGCATTTAGGCGGTCGTAGGACAAATGATTACATAACTTGCAACAAAGAATTGTTATTCCCTTCGCCTGATTCTTGTCTCATCTGTAAAATGCACTTTTGTCGTATAGCCTAGTCATCCGAAGCTTGTTGCATCCTTATTTTCTAAAAGGATTCCAGGATGACTAGGGCTATCTATAAATAGCAAGTTGTAATATTTTAAGATGGATGGTAAAAAATAAGACTACAAGGCAAACTTCTAAATTGTGTCCGAGCTTTGGTTTTGAGTCTTTTTGAATGTACTGATATTAGGCTTATATTAATAATATACAATGGAATCTCCATTTTGATACCAATGATGTCTTTTTGAATTTTCTCTTAGTTCTTGTATGTTAAATTTGTAAGGCATTTTGAATATACTATTTATAAGGTATCCATGTCATTGTTTGAGAGTTACTTTCAAGGAGAGTATAAATCTTGCAGATAATTGCAGAGGGTTAGGGTTTATGTAGGAATTTGATACAGGGGTGTGAGGATAAGAGGATAGTTTGTAAGGCATTCCATCTAAGGTTTATTTGTATTTTAATTAATTATCCTTGATGTATGTATTTTTTATTCTGACTCTATGACCCATGATTAGGCACTGGCCAAAATGCTGACAAGTGGTTGTTATCATCAATCCAATATTAATCAATATTTATATTTATGTTATCTCAAAAACATGTCTAGCTAATTGTATTTAGTACAATTTATTTTAGTGATTCCTTGAAGAGAGAATCAATAAGTTAGCCTTTTCAAGCTTGGTGGCTTAAAAAGAAGAAGTATCATGAATCCTTAATCCACTGTTAAAATTACTTAAAGATAATACTCTATTGAAGGTGCACCCGCCTGGGTTTGTGGAACCCAAAGTGAAGAAGGATTTACATCCTTGTTAATTAGCCTTTTCCCTGTGAGAATCCAAATTGGAAATTAAAGAGTCAAGCATTCATTGATATATACTGATTCTACAAGAAAAAGAGATAACAAATTGGCGACTCTACTGGGGATTCTTGCGATCTACTAAGAGTCATGTTCATGAAAATTTTTGTGGTTGCAGTATTGAGAATTAGTTTGTTCTTCCTTGTAATCGTTAAAGTGAGTTTATTCTGCTTATCTGTCATGGCTCACTGTTTGAAGGTTTTGATCTTGAAAATGATATATATCTTGTCTCAGATGGAATAACTGGTAATTACAAAACCTCTAATATAGTCCCTTGTTTGTTCTCAAAACAAAATCCACCGGGTGGAAAAGATTTGCAGTAATAGGGGCAGTGAAGAGACATTTTCTTGATGTTACCAAGTGAGGAATTATCAAGAAATTTTGTTTTCAAGTCTCATTTGGATTTATTTCTATGAAAGGAAACTTGAGTTAAGACAAGGCACTTGAATCTTTTTATATTTTGTCATCTGAAAAGAGGTGGCAACTCTAACCTCTATGTACTCCAGTGTTGCACATTAAACATATTGAAATATTTGTCTATTCTGTAAGATGAGTCGACAAAGAAATACCAGATCATATTTCAAAATGAATCCTGGAAAGGATGTTGGAGAGGAGCTTCAAACACCTCTAAGGAAACAGTGGTCCAAAAGAGGTACCTCCAAGCATGACTCAAAACATACTTCTAAGGGAAGGATGGAGACTCCCATTCTTGAAAGAAAATCATCTTCATCTGAAGATGCAGGACCCATAGGGCCAATTGATGCTTACAGAGCTGATGCCAATTTTGATCCCTTCAAGGACAAAGAAAATGCTGATATAGGTTTATTTCCAGCAGAAGAAAATCTTGCTCAACTAGAAGAGACCTCTGCTGCTGAAACAACTTTATATGAATATGATAAATTGCAAGATGAGATTATGGCTTTAAGAAGAAAAAATAAAGAACAAGAAAAGGAAATATCTCAAGGAGAAGAGAAACATGGAGAAAAGATATATGAATTACTATTAGAAAGGGAAGAGCTCTTAGCGGAGACTAGAAGGAATGACCTCAAGGCCAAGAGCTTGAGTCAAGAAGTTAAAAGTCTAAATCCAAAATTGTTTGGAAAACTTGATGACTTGAGAAAAAAATCCTCAAATAAAGCCCCAAATTTTGACAAGGATGAATTTGAGAAGGAAGGACCTTTCATTAGGCAATTGTTCCCATATGAGATTGAAAAAAATGCAAAACTTAAAATGACTACTAAAGATGCCCCTGATAAAGGTAAGAAAAAGGCTACCAGTGTGACTATAGAGGAGCCTAAGAAGAATTTGACTATCCCTATGGGAGCATCCCATGTTGATCTGGAATTGGATCAGGCTAGAAAAGCCAAAGATGATTTGGCCAAGCAACTAGAGAAGTTGGAATTAGAAGCTGATGTAGCAGACATGAGAATGAAAATAGCTTTTCTACATGCTACTACTAACACTTCTGCAAGTAGCTCTATACCAGTTAATCATGTAACACAACCACAAAAGCCATGTTTTGTCCCAATCCAAATTGATCAAGGGGCTGATCCAAAGGTGCACTTGTATGGTTTGAAATCAAATGTTAAGAGCTCTGGCCCAAATGTAAGTGCTCAGCCCGGTGGTCCTGGCCCAAGCATTCAAGTTACCAATCCTAAGCAAAGTGTTCCCCCACCTATTCAAAACCAAGGAGGAACTACTGGAATAAGTGGTGATAATGTACATGGAAATTTCCAAAGAAGACCTGTCCATATGAAAATATATAGAGATCTCTTATTTGAAGGCATTCCTGGTCACCCTAATGTGATCCCCAATGAGGAAAGAGATAAAATTCCCAAGTTCACTGGAAATAATGTGGTTACTTGTGAAGAGCATCTAAAATCTTTTAGTGATAAGATAACTGATTTTGAGATTTAAAATGAAGATGTTATTATGAAGCTTTTTGTTTAATCATTAACAGAAGATGCTAGGGATAACATTAAGAAGTTCCCCAATGAGAGTATGGCTGATTTTAACAGTAGATTTCAAAAGGCCATGAAAAAACTATTCCAAGTCTTAAGATTAGATGAGGAAGTATGTCTTACCACTTATATCAATGCTACTGATGGAAAAATGTCCTACCTACTTAGAGATATGATGAAGGGGACTCCCCTTAATACCACAAGTACACAACAGAAACAAAGAGAAACAACATAAATTTGCAAGAACAGAAAATTGGCTTCTTATTGGATCCACAAATGTGGAATTACAAACTTCACAATTACAATATCAAAAGACACATGGGCATCTCTTACAATAATCTATAGGACAAAACCTCTAACCACCCAGAAATGCCCTAGAAAACACCACGGGCCTTCCTTAAATAGGCAATTTTCCACCGCCTGAGAAGGTTCCAGAAATCTAGCCATTAAGGCCGACTACCCTTAGCATTTAATTATTTTTCACTTTTATTACAAAAGGGTCAGCTTTAAATATTTACAAAACATGAGATTAGGTAGCCCAACTTCTGGAAGCCATAACTTTTGAACCGTATCTCCGATAGGCTATTATAACCACTTTTCGGAAAGGGGAGATCGCGATCTACAGTGCCTGACTCACAAAGCACTAGTCAGCTAGGAGTTCGACCTCGATCCAGAGCCTATAAGGTCCTAAAAATTGAGCTCAAAGGTTTTACACCCTAAAATCTCAACAATAAATCCTTAATAACTTCGCCAATACAGATGATCTGGCAATGAAATTCAACTGGCATTCTTATATGACTAAGATGAACCTTCACCTGGAAAATTAGAACATTCTGAGT
>MU226592.1:115261-129825 GCA_018584345.1 Thuja plicata | reverse complement strand
TTCTGAGTTCAAACGACCAACTTACTAAAAATAGTAAGTTTCCAAAAATAGTATCTTTGTACAAAATAGCCCTTATTGAATAGAAAAACACATATTTTTGGGTGATGCAAGATTGCCCTTACACCCATGATGCTCCTGCACCAAGATAAAAACCCTGCAACCTTAAGGGATGCTTATAAAATAGCCATTGGTTTTGAGAGTAATAGGAGAGCATCAGGGAAATTGGGAAAGAGGGAAGACAATAAGCTTTGGAAGGAAAAGGGACCAACCAACAAAAATGTCAAAGAAGATGATACAATAGATATACTGGTGAGTGCAGTAACATACCTTGCTGCCAAAATGGATAAAAATGATAGAGGAGGATACCGGGATAATAAGTATACTAACCAAAGATTTGACAAACAGTCTAACTTGAGAGACTACCCTTACAAAACTAATTGGAATAATGGAAAACCAGTTCTTGATGGACAAGATAAGCCAAAAGCCAAGGAAACCCTAGATCCCCTAAAAAGGAATAGTGCCAACTATGTTGAGAACAGTCCCTGGTGTGATGCCTGCAATATGCCACATTCTTCCTATCAATGTGTAGTAGCCCAGGCTATGGTTGATCAAACAGAAGAAAGAGAACAAGATGGACCTGCTATCAATATGTTCACAGTAAAGAAACCATACCCATGGTTTTTGGATACTGCATCATCTTCTAACAATTTGTGCATAGGAGATAATTCCTTTTTTAAAAATCAATTGCTAAATCCACCCTATCAAAGTGACCATGATGAAAATGTCTCACAAGCAACTATAAATATAGTGGGGAATGAAAATTCACATTCTCATTTCAAAACTCCCATTGATGAAGAAAAGAGGTCCCTAACTATTGCAGCAATTAATTAGGCAAGAAATGCTTACAAATTAAGAAATAGAACAGTGCAACCAGCTCAAGGTAAACCTATCACTGTTTATGAAAAAGGAGAGTCACCTAGAGTTATGGAGGATTCCTATGTCAGGAAAGATAAAAGTGAAAAGCTTGAAAAAAAAATAGGGTCTTCTTTTGGTATTTCTAGAAATGAAGAAGCAAGAGAGGAACCATTACCTAATGAGAAATCCAAGGAGGTAAAAAGGATAAGTGATATGTCCCCTGCATTGCCTCTTTTTGACATGAAACATGCTCTGACCCAAATGAAAGTCTCAGTCCCACTTATGGAAATGCTGAAAATAAAAGAGCATAAAGAAGCTGCTTTGGCACTGTTAAAAGGGATAGATGATGTATCTGTTCCCAACCATGAGGAAATACCTTTGAGACCAAATGATACCAAAAAAGATGGTCCACTAGTGAAAGGAAAAGGAAAGAGCAAGGAATTTTCTAATATTTGTATTGGAAATATAATAACTCAAGAACCACTATATGTTGATCCGTTCTATGTCACCTTAATGGTAAATAGTTTCTTGGTAAAAAACTACATGATTGATTTTGGAGAAGTAGAAAATGCGATGTCTTATCATGTGATGAAGGAATTAGGCCTCCAGGTCACTGCATCTATTGGAAGCTGCTATGCTATGGACAACAGGGAAGTTCCCGTGATAGGAACATTGAAGGACATTGAGGTGAAAATTGCTGCTTTCCCTGAAGCAACTTATAGAATGGATATAGTGGTAGTGGATACTAAACCATATTATGGTATACTTCTATCAAGGCAATGGGCAGCAGCAGTAGGAGGAAAGATTCAATTAGATTTATCCTATGCAACCATCCCTATAAATGGACATGAGGTCAAGTTGTACAGGAAACCCCGGTCATCTGTTATGGTGGAGGTGGTTCCACTTGAGCAATTAAACTGCTGCATACATGTTGATATGGAAAATTTTATTGTTGAAAAGGTTAAGCCACAATTAAAGAACACTGACCCAATTGTGAATGAATTGTTGTTGTAACAAAACGGGTTATGGAAAATGTACTTTGATGGAGGGTGCTCAAAGGAAGGATCTGGAGCATGAGTTTTGTTTATTTCCCCATCAGATATCACATTCAAATACTCATTCCCGCTGACTTTCCAATGCACAAACAATACTACCGAGTATGAAGCCTTGATCTTAGGAATGTATATTTCTATCAAGCATGGTATTAAGTGTTTAAAAGTTCATGGAGATTCCCAGTTAATTATATCTCAGATTAGGGAACATTATGCTGCTAAAAATGATAGACTAAAATTGTACAAGTATGTTGTTTGGGATAGCATAGAATTCTTTGATGCTTTCAATATCCTAAGGGTAGAGAGATCCAATAATATAATGGCAGATTTCCTAGCAAATGTTGCCCTAAAAAATAATGATGCTACTCTTACTGGCATGTCTGTGGTTGAGATAAAAATTAGGCCTGCAGTTCCTGACAATATTCATAATTGGCAAGTTTTTGAGGATGATGATGATATTCTTAGGTTTATCTAGTGTGTAGACCAATATGATGGTCAGAAGATTGATTGTGAATCTTTAGTATTAGTTATGGACAATAAGGAGTATATTTTTGATCAAGAAGTCATCCAATTGGATACTAATCACATTCCCAAAGGGTTGGTTGAATTGGAAGGCCTGTTCAACATAAATGACAATTATATGACTCAGAAATCCAATGCCAAAGTGGGGGATTTGGAGGAAGTCAATTTGGGATTTGAAACATCTCCCCAATTAGTCTACATTGGGAAAACATTGGACAACAATGTAAGACAAAATTTGATAAAATTGTTGAAGAAATACAAACATGTATTTGCATGGTCCTTTGAGGATTTGAAAGCCTATAGAAAAGACTTATTTCAACATGATATCCCTTTGAAAGAAGGCATTAAACCATTCAGACAAAAATAGAGGCCAATAAATCCATTGCTAGCTACTAAAATGCAGGTAGAATTGATGAAACTAAGAGATTCTAGTGTAATTAAACCAATAAGACATTCATCATGGGTTTCTAACTTGGTCCCTGTAAGAAAAAAGAATGGGGATATAAGATTGTGTGTTGACTTTAGAAACTTAAATGTAGCCTCATTAAAAGATAATTATGGACTGCCAAATATGGAGGCTATGTTGCATAAAGTCACTGGGTGTGACCTATTGTCTATGATGGATGGATTTTTAGGGTACAACCAAGTGCTTGTTAAAGAATCCACACAATTCAAGACAAAATTTACTACTCCCTGGGGTACCTATATATATGCCCATATACCTTTTGGATTGAAGAATGTTGGTGCAACTTTTTAGAGGGCTATGGATGTGGCCTTCAAAGACCTTATAGATGTTCTAATGGTAGTATACCAAGATGATTTGATAGCTTTCTCAAAAAGAGAAGAGGATCATTACAATCACTTGGAAAAGGTGATGATAAAAGCACTGGAATATGCAGTGTCTTTAAACCCAAAAAATGTCACTTTGTTGTTATTGAGGGGAAGCTTTTGGGACACATAGTGTCAAAACAAGGAGTCAGAATAGACCCTAAAAGGGTAGAAGCTATTCAGAAAGTGATTCTTCCTAAGAATATGAAAGGGATATAGTTATTTCTAGGACAAATCAATTTTGTAAGAAGGTTCATTGCCAACTTTGCAAAACTGGTTAAACATATTGTCAAACTGCTGAAGAAAAATGTGAAGTTTGAATGGGACCAAGGGGCATAGTCAGCTTTTGAAAAAATAAAAAGGGTTATTCAAGAAGCACCAGTCCTTATATCCCCCGATTACACCAAGCCCTTCTCATTGTTTACCTTTGCTTCCTTTCACACTATTGCAGCGGTCCTCTTGCAAAAGGATAGTGAAGGATTTGAACACCCCATTGCATTTTTTAGCAAGTCATTACAGTCAGTTGAGTTAAACTATCAGTTGATGGAAAAACAAGACAATGCTCTTGTAAAGGTAGTCAAGGATTTTAGGCCTTATTTGGTGTATGCAAAGGTAAGATCTTATGTCCCTCATGCTGCTGTCAAAGACATTTTTGTTCAGAATGAAGTGACAGGAAAAAGGTGCAAGTGGATAAACAAAGTTCAAGAGTTTGATGTAGAAATCCACATCACAAAATTAGTAAGAGGATTGGGGTTGGCAAAATTGATGACACAAGAGAATTTGGATTTAGTCCAAGTTAACAGTGTTGGTGCAAATGAGAACTACTTGACAAGTATTGAAATGCAACCTGGTATGCCAATATTGTATACTTTCTAAAAAATGCTAGATATCCAGATAACTTGAATGACAACCAAAGGAGGAGTTTGAGATTGCAATCTTAGAAATATGTTTTGTTGCATGGTGATTTGATCTGGAAAAAAAGAGATGGGATCTTGTTATTATGCCTTGACAAAGGTCAATCAGAGAAGGTATTGAAAGAAATGCATGCTGGAATGTGTGGAGGGAACTATTCTGCTAGATCAATAGCTCATAAAATTCTAAGAGAAGGATATTAATGGCCTTGTTTATTTCAATATGCTTACACTTTTGTCAGGAAATGTGAAGCATGCCAAAGATTCTCAAGAAAGATGAATTATTCAGGAGCATTATTGTTAAACCCTATAGTAGTAGAGGCTCCCTTTGCGATGTGGGAGATGGACTTAAGAGGAGAGTTTGCGGAGAAATCAAGTGGGGGGCATAGTTGGATTCTACTGGTAACTGATTATTTTAAAAAATGGGTCGAGGTAATCCCAACTAAAAGAGCAACAAGCACTGTGGTTATTGACTTTCTGATGGATAGTGTAATTACAAGATTTGGTTTTCCCCTTAAATTGGTAATGGATAATGCCATGTGTTTCAGGTCTGAAGAATTCATTGAATTTTGTTCTGATATGGGAATTGTTATGTCTTACTCATCCCCATACCACCCTCAAGCCAATGGTCAGGCAGAATCCAATAACAAAAGTATTTTAAAAATATTAAATAAGACCTTGGAAGAAAATAAGAGAGCTTGGAATGTTAAATTGAAACTTCCCCTTTGGGCTGATAGGATCACTATCAAGAAGGCCACTTGAAAATCTCCCTTTGAGTTGGTTTATGGTATTCAGTCAAGAATGCCTGCCAACAATTTGCTCCCAATTTATAAGTTTATCCAAGATGAAGAGATGGATGTTTCTGAACCTATGGAAGAAAGGATGGTTTAGTTGGTAGAATTGGATGAAATAAGGAGAGAAAGCCAGAGAGAAAACATCAAAATGCAACAAAAAATGAAGTATCTTTTTGACAGAAGGGCAGATGAGAGAAAGTTTTAGCCTGGTGATTTTGTATTGCAATGAAATACCAAGGCTAAATACAAAAGAAAACACAAGAAGTTTGAATCATTATGGATAGGGCCTTTTGTCATATCCCAGATCTTTGGAAAAGATTCTTATTTCCTCAAGAGTCTGGATGATGAAGAACAAGAACTGCCAGTGCATGGACAATTCCTTAAAAGTTTCTTCAATTAGTTATTCTTTTCCATGCATAGTAGTATGTATTATATGTACATGTGTGTTTGTTTCCAATAATAGGTTAGCTTGGTTTGTGGTCTACCTCCCCAAAGATTTGTGGTTCTTTTTATAACCTAGCATTTAAACATCCTCAGAGAGAGCCACTATTGGTGCTATTTCATGTTTGAAGTTTACCTTGTAATTTTTTGAGGTTCCCTGTCATTTGTGGTACCCAAGGGTTTAAAATCATGGTTGAAAATTATTCTCATGCCTCTGCAAGATCTGTTCTTACCCTTGACCTGGTTGAAAATGGTTAAAAATGTCTGAACCCTCAAGTCTATGTTATAACCCTATTCAAATTTGAATCTAAAAACCCTAAGTGTCTTGGCGGGTTCTATTTTTGCATTGCTTTTTCAGTCACTTAAGTTATCATAAGTCACATGTTCATGTTAAAAGGCTTGTGTTTTAAAGTTGTGTTATCCTAACCACTTTAATATTCCCTAATTCATGCCACTGAGAAAAGTCTTTTATTTCATTGTCTTATGTGGTGAGCAAATGTTTTTTGATTGGATGGCCCACTTAATAGTTTAGTCCAAAACTGATTGACATCTATCGGTTAAGCTATTAAGCCATGGTGCCATGTGTTTTTAATGGGCTTGGTGGTCAAAGAGATTCTCAGTTAATGATCAGGCAGGTTTTGTTTCATCGAATGATTGACTTAATGGCTTGGCCCCAAAGTGCGCTTAATGGCTTGGCCCAAAAGTGCACACCATCTATCACATAAGCGATTAAGTGGTGCTGATGCATGTCAAGAGTGATGATGTGTAGTCCCCTAAAAGTGAAGCCGGCCGCAAGATAAAGTTTGATGATGTATAAAAGGATTTGACGGTTTGCTTGATGGCTTAAAGAGAAGTTGCACAACATATATTGCTTAAGCTATTAAGCCATGGTGCCACGTGTCCTAGGTGGGCCCGACTAAAGTCATAAAGGTCCTATGCAGCGTAGTCATTATGTTAATGAGGTTGCAAGTGTAAAAGAATCCAACAGTTTGCTTAAACACTTAAAGGTAAAGTGCTCAAAATCTAAGGAGTAAGCGATTAAGCGGAGTTGACACATGTCCAAGATGAACAGTTGTTTCCACGAAAATAAGATACCCATCAGATGAAGATGGTAATGTTTAAGATCTACAACTTAAATTCAAAGCTGTCAAAATGAGTTACAGAGAGCTGTTAAGCCATGAAATTGAAGCTTGTGAATTGATTGCAGAACATGTGGCCACTCCAGTCAAATTCAATTTGAATGACTGATTTAATTGAAGTCATAAAATTGGTTAGTTTGACTTGCAGTCACAATAATTCACCAAAATCATTCAAGCAATGAACAAAATTATAGAGATACTCATCTCCACATGATAAAGTGGGAGAATGGGTGAGTTTTGTTTGATTCAGTAATTTAGACTCCCAGTAAGATTTGCAGTTCAAAAGACTTTTAGAATTATCTTTTCAAAATCCTGATTTCATCTTAGCAAAAGGCCTTAGGTTTAAAATGGCCACTAGAATTGAGATTTCTGGAGAAGTTGATTATCAGAAGAGAAATGTCAGGGATGATTTGATACAATAGTTGAATGGATCCATGAGTGATGCTACCCAATTCAAGAGAATAGTTCCATCACATCCCCGTTTCAAAATAGGAGAAGACTTGTATGATTCGGGTAGATGGGCAAAATATGTTAAAACCATTTTTAATGGTCTTACCCTATTTATAACTGCATATAGTCAAAGAAATGCCCCCACCCCAGATTGTAACATATGGGACTTGGATGTAGGAAAGCTGATAGTTCCTGGGGTGTTTATGGATACTGATTTGTTTACTCTGATTGCAAACACTTATGACAAGGTGTCTAGGGTTGTTAGGGATACAAAGGGAAATGTGCTGTTGACTGTTTTAGCTGATGAAATCAGAATAATCTTCAAATTGAATGATACCTCAATGCAAATGGATGATATAAACTTTGAATACTTCAAGGAAGTATACCAGACTCAAAGAGAGTATTACAGAAATGAGGCTTTGAGAGGATACTTCAACAAGATAGGAGACTTGATTGTAGTAGGGCCCAACACACCAAAGCCATTCAATTTGGATTACTTAAATGGTAAAGCCAGGAAAATGTATAGTGTCCTGTGCCAGGTTCTAGGAGAAGATGAAGAAGTAACAATTCCTGTCCACATAATGCTCATGGTGGTTCAAATTCTACATCCCCATCTATCAGTAGTTTTTGACTTTGCATCTTACATTGCTCAACAAATGCATGATCATTTGGCAGGAATCTAGGATAGCAATATACTTGAACCAATGGGATGATATTCCCTTATGATGCACATGTTCTTGTCCAATAATGAAGACTTCTTTGAGGAAGAAATGGAGTTGACTAAGTTCCATGGGGACAAATATTTGCCTATTCAGATGTGGAGTGCTGATCTATCATGGGATAGGAAAGAAGCTAGTTATGTTTTCTTTGATAGGATTTTTGCCACTAGGTTTAAGTCACTGTTGTGCAATCAAAATGCTAGGATCCACTCTGAAATGATGAGGCTTTTGAGACCTATGGAGTTTGCCCTAGAATTGAAGATTTCTCATAATTGGGGAGATTTAATTTTATACCCTATTTCTACATTAATAAGAGTTTATGGGTTTAGGGGAACCCCTAATGTGCTGCCATAGAGAGTCCCTCTGAAGATTGGGATAGAAAAAATTATAAGACAACTGGGTAGACTACATGAGGAAGCCTTGGTAGGAAAAATGAAGGGAAACATTTTCCCTACCCTCACCAGAGCCCATCATTTAAATATAAAAAAAGGGGGATGGACACAATTTGATAAGTATTTTGAGCCGTATCATTTAGCAACATCTATATCCAGGTGTGCAGATAATGAGGATTTTATAATGGGTATGTTTAGAAAAAGAAACAAATGCTTGACATTAGAGCATCAGTTTAACTACCCAGAAGATATCATCAAAAATATTTTTGACCTGGGTGACCAGGAGATTAGGAAGGAGAAGTGGCTAGTGTACAAGAAGTCTTTGGAATTTGTACATAATTCTGACAAATCTTATGATTCTTTGAAGGAGTTTTTCCCTTGGGCCAAGAAAATTGAGTCTTTGATGACTTTATTTGAGGGAATCATGCAAACCCTAAATGAGAATAAATAGAGTTTAATGGAAGCTAAGCCAGAAGAGGCTCATGCTATTTTGAGTAAACTTCAACAAGGAAGAGTAGTCCCACCAGGGGATTATGTAGTATACAAGAGGAGGGGGTACACTACTATCATGCCCAATGTTGATAAAACTTCTCAACATAAAGGAAAGAGGCCAAAAAGTGATATTTCTCAAGACGTGCCCTCTCCCAAAAGAGAAAAGATGGAATTAAAAGAGCAAGAGAGTGAGTTGTACTCTCGTTCCCAATCCCCTATGCATTATGATGACCAAGCCATTGTTGAGAAATTGGTTTAGTTGAGGAACACTGGTGAAGTTTTTGTTACTGCCCAAGAGCTGCAAGAAGGGATGTCGAAGACACCTAGGCATACAACTAATGAGCTCATAGTGGAAGAATTCATAGGTAAAGAACTAGACCCTGTGACCAAGAAAGCTAGTGATGAATTCTGGTCAGATGACAACTTTGTCAAGACTAGGGCATTCATTTAGTTTTTGTGGAGAACTCACATAAATGAATTCAATAATAAATGTTAAAAGCTACAAGAAGCTCAACCTCATTATAGTAAAGATGATGTAGAAAAGGAGGTTAAGCAGAAGCTAGTCTCTAGATTTTATAAGATCACCCTTGAAGAGGGTAGAGAATTAGTGAAGAAACAAGGAGTCCTCATTCTACCTCAGTGGGACTTAGCTGATGTAGTAGTTTTTGATGCTGCCAAAAAATAGGCAAAACCACTGAGCACTACTGGGACATCAATTGGTGCCCAGTTTAGTGAAGACCATGCATCCTTGGCAATCTAGTCATTGAAGAAGAAAGACAAAAGAAGAATGAAGGAAGATGATAAGATTGAGGATGTCGAAAGCCTCATTGTCAAGAGATTTGCTGACACCTCGGGTACAGAGGCAGCAAACCTTACTCTCCAAACAACTAATTTGAGTATGAGGGTGGCTGAGAAGGAAAAGGAGGCTTATGATAGCCTAAATAAGAAATATGAATTTGTACTGAAGGCCTATAATGATGAAAGGGTTAAGTTCCTTTAAAAGGATAACAGGATAGCCATTCTAGAAGGGAAGCATACAATTTAGTTAATACCCCAAATGATGATTACTCAGGGACCTTATTAACCTTCCTCATCTAGTCCATTTGTGACTTATCCCCCATCCCCTGCGCCTTTAAGTCCTACTATCCAAGAGGCAATTGATGCTAAGAGAGAAGAACTAGAAGCTGAAAAGTACAGGCTAATTAGTGAAAGATCAAGGTTGGAGAAAGAAGGTAGGAGAGATCTTGAAGACTCCCCCACGTATAAAGAAGATGAGGAATTGGTAAAAGAAAGGTGTTTTGACTAGATATTTTCCAACCTTAAGAGATTTTCTAGTGAGGTTAACCTTGCTAATCTCTATTTATTGGGAAAGAAGATTGCTAGCATCATAAGTAATCATGATGAGGGTAAGGACCAATGTGATTTGATAATTGATAGTTGGTAGGGGAAGGCATCCCATGTAAAATATTTTTACTCCCTCTCAAAGGAACAAAACAATATTGACATCATTTTGACAAGAACCCACAAATGTCTTAAATTGATGATTAACTTGGACACCAAGAAGAACATGGTCATCAGAAGGATAGAAACTTTAAGAGGAGAATTCTCTAGGGATAGATATGACACGTTTCCCAATATGTTCAAAAAGGATGGGAACATAAAGAATGAAGCCTTATGGCTAAGGCAACTGAATGAAGCACTAACCAACAGGACCAAAAGTATTATTACATTGGAAAATACAGGTTGGTTTTTGTTCACCATTGATATTCTCAACAAAGCCAGGGTATTTTTTGAATCATGGGAGTCAGAGATTGAGAAGGCCAATGATGATTAGGAGGATTTCAACAGCCAGAAAGATGAGGTTCTCAAGTTTAGTTGGCCAAATGATGAGGTGTTTACTAGTTGGATAAGCAAGTATGGTATAGTCACTCTAGTAGCATGAAGCAGTAATATAAGAGTGACAACAAGCACTAGTGAAGCTGAGCAGTTTGAGTAAAGACAAGATTAAGGATTATACATCAATAAAGAGGAAACATTCCAGATGATAAGGACCCAACAACCTTAGAGAAGCTCCAAGAATTCAGGTGGTCGCAGGACAAAGGATTACATAACTTGCAACAAAGAATTGTTATTCCCTCCGCCTGATTTTTGTCTCATCTGTAAAATTCACTTTTGTCCTATAGCCTAGTCATCCAAAGCTTGTTGTATCCTTATTTTCCAAAAGGATTCCAAGATGACTAGGGATATCTATAAATAGAAAGTTTTAATATTTTAAGATGGATGGTAAAAAATAAGACCACAAGGTAGACTTCTAAATTGTGTTTGAGCTTTGGTTTTGAGTCTTTTTGAATGTACTGATATCAGGCTTATATTAATAAAATACAATGGAATCTCCATTTTGATATCAATGATGTCTTTTTGCATTTTCTATTAGTTCTTGTATGTTCAATTTGTAAGGCATTTTGATTATACTGGTTATAAGGTAGCCATGTCATTATTTTTGAGTTGCTTTCAAGGAGAGTTTAAATCTTGTAGATAATTGCAGAGGGTTAGGGTTTATGCAGGAATTTGATATAGGGGTGTGAGGATGAGGGGATAGTTTGTAAGGCATTCCATCTAAGGTTTATTTGTATTTCAATTAATTATCCCTGATGTATGTATGTTTTATTCTGACTCTATGACCCATTATTAGGCATTGGCCAAAATGCTGACAAGTGGTTGTTATCATCAATCCAATATTAATCAATCTTTATATTTCTGTTATCTCAAATACATGTCTAGCTAATTGTATTTAGTACAATTTATTTTAGTGATTCCTTGAAGAGAGAATCAATAGGTTAGCCTTCCTAAGCCTAGTGGCTTAAAAAGAAGAAGGATCATGAATCCTTAATCCACTGTTAAAATTACTTAAAGATAATACTTTGTTGAAGGTGCACCCGCCTGGGTTTGTGGAGCCCAAATTGAAGAAGGATTTACATCCTTGTTAATTAGCCTTTTCCCTGTGAAAATCCAAATTGGGAATTAAAGAGTCAAGCATTCATTTCTATATACTGATTCTAGAAGAAGAAGAGCTAACAGGAATGATGAAAAATGTCTTAACAAGACCTTATAAACCTCTCTGCAACTTCTAAGATAGAATTCATTAAAAACTTGTAAATCATGTCCAGTGAACTAAGGAAACTTTTGATTTGTAAATGCAATAGAAGGTCCTTGTCCACACAAGGTGGACCAAAAATACACATAATAGGATGGTACCAAGACTCATCCCTTATTAAAATTGAAAACAAAACATGAAAATGAAATAGAAGACTTAGGTGCCCTGTACCATGCTACCCATGATAGAAAAAATCAAGACCCATTGAGTTGGATAGTAGAAAATGTGAATCCAGCTTTCTCAATGGCCTCCTTGGTCATCCAAGTAGCATCCTCCAGTGGTTTATCCTTCCATTTAACTAGGTATTAATAGTATGTCCTCCTTCTAGTCTGTTTTAACACCCTTGTTTCCAAAATGCAGTCAATCTCCAACAAAGTAGACTTAGGAAGATCTTTCAACAATGCCTCTTGCTATTAACTTCACTCACCTACAACCAACACATCATCTACAGTACCCTTGTAAGCATATGATGACATGTAACTAATTAAATGATTGACTATATTAAGTCGAAGATGATGCAAGACATTAAATCAGTTAATGGTTTGTATTGTCATTGATGTAAAGTTGATATCATCTCTATGGTCATGCCAAAGACTTTAGAGAACCAATGGAATAAAGGTTATGCTTTTAGAAATGCATAAAAGTCTAGTATTCACTAAGTGACAGACTACACTGGCGAAGTGTACACCATCGGTAAAGATAGAGATAAAAGTCACAGTGATGCTTGATATGCATAAGACAATGTTGCCCGATGAAGCAGAATCACATGATGCCTGACGAGCTAAAAATAGTGTTGCCCGACGAGCAAGATCCAATAATTCCCAATGGACAAAGATCCTGAAGCTAATTGAAGCAACAATGATGGAGTTGGTAGTTGTCACTGGCGACGAACTGCAAAATTGACCGATGGAACAGAGAGATCAGAAAATAAAAAAAAATATCTAGCTAGCAGAGCTAAAGGATAGACTTAACTAGTTGTCTTATTTGTTTTATTTGACCATAATTAAGTAATTTGTACAGTTGGCAAGAAGATAAATACGAGATAAATCAAGATTTAAAGCCATAAATCAATTTGGCTGGATTATTTTTCATGCCAAGAATCAAGAATCAAGAACCTAGAATTAAGGAAAATCATGTCTATTTAAGAGACAAGCATAATTCATTCTAAGTGTGGTCGATAAGCAATAAGATACACAAGGGAGTGAACTGATAGAAGATACTGAAGAGAAACTGATGGAGGATTAACTTCATGCAGTCCTGATCAATCAAGTTGAGGGAGAGCTAAAGAATTTTGCAGACACCGATGGACAGAAAAGCACAGCATCACAGACAAGAAAGAGTTAAGCACAAAGGAATTGTATTGATACATTGATCATAAAGATATTGTAAGTAAATAGATCTAAAAATATGCAATTAAGTTGCATTAGAAATAGGTCATTTTGTTTCAGTTTAACCATTGAAGCAATAAGTCTCTTAACAGAGAAAGACTTAACAGTCTTTTGTAATTGAGGTATATCCTAACAGATTAACAGAAGGTTGACTCATGATAGTAGCACCGGTCTTACCTAAAGCCTATTGATAGTCTAAGAAGGAGGCTGATTCAAGGATGGTAGTAAGATTTGCATAAAGCCTATTGAGAGTCATGGGACTGATTCAAGGATGGTAGCATAGATGCTAGATACTTAGCGACAACCTATGTATTGAAAATCCTCTAACAAGGTTGCACTTAACAATGTGTTTGTAACCTTTAACAGGGTTGGCTCCTAACAAGGCTCACTTCAGAAGAGTGAAAATTTGGGGTATCGGTCCTGGTGGTTTTTTCCCTTAACAGGGTTTCCACATTAAAATCCTTGTGTTATGTGTATGGTTTATTACTTTAGTGTTTTACATTCTGCATATGCATTTATGGATTGACTGGTATACTCTACACATTTACTGAGTATTGATAAATATAGTTTACTGCTTATCGGTTATCAAGGAGAATAAGGACAGACAAGGTAAACTAACATACAGTTATTTGTTTCAAGTATTTCAATGGCATGCATCTTTTGGGACTTAATAATTAGAGAAGTATTGATTGGTGGATTAAAGTTTAAATTGGATAAATTTTTGAGGCCACTGATTCACCCCCCCCCCTCTCAGTTATTACTAACAATTGGTATTAGAGCTTGTGTGCTTAGAAGGAAGGTTTCAAGACCTAAGTTAAAGATCACAAGATGAACAAACGAGATGTGCCCAAGTTGAACAAGGACAACTTTGCTTCATGGAAAAGCAGGATAAAGCTTTACTTATCAGGTATTGGCAATGATATTACTCAATACTTAGAAACTAAATATGTGTTGCCTACAGGATCATTGAGAGTGGATCAATTGAGAGTAAAACATGAACATAACTGCATGGTTATAGAGCTTTCAGCCTCACTCTCTGATGTTGAATTTGAGGATGTCAAAGATTGCAAAAATGTAAAGATAATGTGGGACAAGTTGAAACTTGTACATGGAGGTGATGCAAATGTTCTGAGAGTCAAGGCATAAAGCCTTAGAGGAAAGTTTGATGATCTCAGAATGAAAGAAGGTGAAAACATCACACAGTACAACACAGGAATAAAAGAAGTAGTCAATGCTATACGAGGTGTTGGAGGTACACTTGAAGAGGAGACAGTGGTAAGTAAAATCCTAAGAACCTTATTGCTTGTATATGCTATTAGAGTCTCTGCTATTCAAGAAATGAGAGCAGTAGCAAATAATACAGTCAC
>MU226592.1:81673-112516 GCA_018584345.1 Thuja plicata | reverse complement strand
AAAGTGAAGGTATTTTCATTACTCAGTCCAAATACATCAAAGAAGTTATGAAAATATTCAAGATGGAAGATTCCAAACCTGTTGGAACACCGATGGCTACTGGATGCAAATTAACAAAGGAAGACAAAAAAATAGAGGTAAATCAGACTCTATATAGATCCATGATAGGAAAACTCATGTATGTTGTACACACTAAAATAGATATTGCACATGCAGTAGGAATTGTTGCTATATTTTTTGCTAACCCCAAGGAATCACATATAACTGCTGTGAAAAGAATACTAAGATATCTGAAGAATACTAAGGAATTTGGCTTATGGTATAGAAGAGAAGGAAAATTTGAATTGAAAGTGTTTACCGATGCTAATTGGGCTGGAAATATTGATGACCAGAAGAGTACCACTGGAGGAGCATTCTTTATGGGTGACAGACTTGTCACATGGATTAGCAAGAAGCAAGGATGCATCTCTCAGTCTACTGCAAAAGTAGAATATGTTGCTGTTGCTGCAAATTGCTCAAATATTGCATGGATCAAGCAGCTGCTGGAAGGTATGCATATGAAGATCAAAGAACCAGTAGTTATTTATTGTGATAACACCAGTGCAATAAATATTTCCAAGAATCTAGTCATGCATGCGAAGACTAAACACATTGCCATCAAGTATCATTACTTAAGAGAACAAGTTCAAGAAAAGGAAGTAATACTTGAATATGTTCAATCAAAAGAACAATTGGCTGATATCTTCACCAAGCCACTGCCTAAGGATACATTTGAGTACCTAAGAAAAAGACTAGGGGTAAAACCCATGTCTAACAGTCAGTAAAAGGACAGAACGCTGCATCAACCATTTATTATCAGAATATCAATCATGATTGATGCAAGAAGAATTTGAACTTCAAAGCTACATATCTATACAAAAAGGTATATATCAGAACCAAGCACTAGAGCAGATTGTTATATTGATAATGGATAAGGGAAATTCAAGGAATATATTATGGAAAGAAGAAATTGGTTGAGTGAATGTCAAATATTTGTAAAATATTTGTTTGGCATTGTTGTCAAAATAGGGAGAGAGCACATCCAAAGGGAGAGTATTTGTATAGAAGTTACAAATAAAAGACATTGAAATCAAAGATGCAAAACAATCAAAGAGAAAATTGACACCAATAGAGGTCACAAAACATCAAAAGAAGAAATGGAAAAGCTACAAGAATCAAATCTAAGCTTACACAGAGCTTACCGACGGTCAAACATTTTATCGGTTATCAAAGCAAACTGTTTGGTAATTTGATGAATCTCAACAATTGTATTTCATATTGTAATAGAAATAATATAGTATGATAATATAGCATGTTGCCATCAATGCAAAAGGGAGAGATTGATGACATGTAACTGATTAAATGATTGACTATATTAAGTCAAAGATGATGCAAGACATTAAATCAGTTAATGGTTTGTATTTTCATTGATGTCAACTTGATATCATCTGTATGGTCATGCCAAAGACTTTAGAGAACCAATGGAATAAAGGTTATGCTTTCAACAATGCATAAAATTCTAGTATTCACTAAGTGACGGACTACATCGGTGGAGTGCACACCATCGGTAAAGATAGAGATACAAGTCACAGTGATGCCCGACGAGTAGAAGATAGTGTTTCCCAATGAAGTAGAATCACATGATGCCCAATGAGCTAAAAACAGTGTTTCCCAATGAGAAAGATCCAATAATGCCTGACGGACGAAGATCCTGAAGCTAACTGAAGTGACACCGACGGAACTGGTAGTTGTCACCAGCGACAAACTGCAGAATTGACCGATGGAACAAAGAGATTGAAAAATGAAAAAATATCTAGCTGGCAGAGCTAAAGGATAGACTTAACTGGCTGTATTATTTGTTTTATTTGACCACAATTAAGTAAGTAATTTGTACAGCTGGCAAGAAGATAACTACAAGATAAATCAGGAGTTAAAGCCATAAATCAATTTGGCTGGATTGTTTTTCACACCAAGAATCAAGAATCAAGAATCAAGAACCTAGAATTAAGGAAAATCATCTTTATTTAAGAGAAAAGAATAATTCATTCTAAGTGTTGTCGATAAGAAATCAGATACACGGGGGAGTGAAGTGATAGAAGATGCTGAAGAGAAACTGATGAAGGATTAACTTCATGCAGTCCTGATCAATCAAGTTGAGGGAGAGCTAAAGAATTTTGTAGACTCTAACGGACAGAAAAGCACAACATCACAGAGCAGAAAGAGTTAAGTAAAAAGGAATTGTATTGATACATTGATCAGAAAGATATTGTAATTAAATAGATCTGAAAATCTACAATTAAGTTGCATTAGAAATAGGTCATTTTGTTTCAGTTTAACCATGAAAGCAATAAGTCTCTTAACAGAGTAGGACTTAACAGTCTTTTGTAATTGAGGTATATCCTAACAGATTACCAAAAGGTTCACTCATGATAGTAGCACCGGTATTACCTAAAGCCTATTGACAGTCTAAGAAGGAGGCTGATTCAAGGATGGTAGTAAGATTTGCATAAAGCCTATTGACAATCATGAGACTGATTCAAGGATGGTAGCGTAGATTCCAGAAACTTAGTGACAACCTATGTATTGAAAATCCTCTAACAAGGTTGCACTTAACAGTGTGTTTGTAACCTTTAACAGGGTTGGCTCCTAACAGGGCTCACTTCAGAAGAGTGAAAATTTGGGGTACCAGTCCTAGTGGTTTTTTCCCTTAACAGGGTTTCCATGTTAAAATCCTTGTGTTATGTGTATGGTTTATTAATTTAGTGTTTTACATTCTGCTTATGCATTTATGGATTGACTGGTATACTCTGCACATTTACTGAGTATCGGTAAATACAGTTTACTGCTTATCGATTATCAAGGAGAATAAGGACAGACAAGGTAAACCAATAGACAGTTATTTGTTTCAAGTATTTCAATGGCATGCATCTTGTTGGGACTTAATAATTAGAGAAGTATTGATTGGTGGATTAAAGTTTAAATTGGATAAATTTCTAAGGCCACTGATTCACCCCCCCGTCTCAGTTATTACTAACAACATATAGATCAACAACATTAAAAATAGGTGATAAATGAATATGGGGCCAGGTAAATGCATTTGACAAGCATTTGAACCACATTTATTAGGAATCTTGTATGGTCCAATTTTCTTCACCATCAACTTAGTGTATCTTTCCTTAGGCATCCTTTCCTTCCTTAAGTGGACCATGACCAAATCATCAATTTGAATATGCAACTCCCTTGTCTTCTTATCATCATGTTCCTTGTATTTTAAAGAGGTATGTTGTTGTCTTGACTGAACCTGCTCATGAATATCTTTCATCTCTATCACAAAATATTCTGCAAGAGCACTAGGATTCTCCATATCACTAACATACCTCAATTCCAAGACACCTCTTGGGTGCACACCATAAACAATTTGAAAATGAGTTTTTCCTGTACTTATGTTAACAGATTTATTGTAGGAGAATTTGACCTGTGCTAGAATGGAATCCCAACTTGAACCATGGTCTTGGGTAGGACATCTCAACAAGATTCCAAGTGACCTATTAATCACTTCAGTTTGTCCATTATATTGAGGGTGATATGTTGATGAAAAACAAACATTTGTTCCCACCTTCTTCCATAGGGTCCTCCAAAAGTGACCAAGGAACTTAGGGTCTCTATCTGAGATTATGGACAATGGAAAAATATGTAATCTGAAAACTTCCTTGAAAAAAAACTCTTCAATATGAGAGGCATCATGTGTGGTTCTACATGGGATAAAGCGAGCCATTTTGGAGAATCTATCTACAACCACAAAAACACTATCATGACTAGCCTTTGTCTTGGGAAGTCCAAGGACAAAGTCCATGCTAATAGAATACCAAGTTTTTGATGGAATGGGAAGTGGAGTATAAATTCCTCCATTAGAAGTATGGCCTTTAGATCTTTGACAAACCAAACAAGTATCAACAAACCTCCTAACATCAGTCTACAACCATGGCCAAAAGTAGAACCTTCTAACCAACTCTAATGTTATATCTGTAACCACCCTAATTTGGTATGTTCTGACAATAGACCCTATTTTTCCTAGGTGTGATCATAACCCCAATTATGTCAAGATAAATCTTCAATCAAATGGCCTAATTCTTTTCAAATCAAATTTAATTTCCTAAGTGATTTAATCACCAATTTACATTAATTGCTTTAGCCAATCCATTTCAATTAAATAAATTCAATTCAAATCAAAACATGGCCAAGGTAATTAATTTAAAAGGAATTAAATTAAATCCTAATTATACCTCATCACTTGCAAAACCAATCCCCTAGCCTAATTAATTCAACTTGGATATAGTCCTAATTAATTATTACAAAGCAATCAAAAGCTTAAATGATTAATTAAAATCCCTATTATTGAATGAATATATTAAATATAATTCATTTCATTAATATTCCCTCTAGCCTAACCAATCTCAACTACCTAACCATGAGTCCAAACTCATCCCAACCCCTTCTCACATGCTAATTCTTCTTAATTAGCTAATTAACCCTAATTATCTAATCCCCCCTCCACTCATTCTCTCTCCTCCCATCTCTATCTCCTTAATCACCCATCTTAAGCCTTAATCCTAATCCTAAGCTACCCCTAAGATTTTCACATTCCTAAATTTGTGATTAGGAATTCAACCCTCCCTCAAAAGTCAAAGTTCTCAAGCTTGACCTTAAACCCTTACCCATGCTTCTTAAACCCTCACCCATACCTAATTAATGCTTTCATAAATGAAGAACTAATGACTCTTACACATTCTCTTCCACACTCCTCATTAATGAGTCTTACATGCTCACTAATGGCTTCCCTTCTAGAGTCTTCTCCTCTTGCTCCATTTCTTCTATAAATTGGATGGATTTTGAGCTCAAATACCCCTTAATTTTTAGAGTTGAAAGCATTCTTATGCTGCTCATATTGGAGAGTTGAAGGAGTAGACTTACATTGTTCATGTTTTTAGGGATTCATATTTCTTTTTAGCTCCAACTAGTTGTATTGTTATAATCTTCATTCTTAGAGCTTAAATGCATATTTCTTAAGCATATTTCTTGTGATTTTGATCATATTTAAGATTTATAGTTTCATTTGATCATTCTAGGTTGTATATGTCACTGAAATATGCATAATCTAAGGGCTATTATATCATTTTTCATACTCCTCCTAGATAGGAAGCAATAAGTCAATTTTGGTGATTACTATGCTTGCTAATTCTCTGTTTTCACTAATGCAATGATCTATTATAGTGTTGTGTCTTTCTTAATAGGTGCATAAAATCACACACACATTTCTAGCACCCATCCTAGGGCAAGATTGCTCAAATTTTCACAAAAATTTGCTCTATGTTCTTAACATTTTTTAAGTTTGTAGGCAGTTTATCATTTTGGGTTAAATAACCATCATTTCCGGGAGTGATCTATTGTTTGTGGGAAATATTTCATCATCTCTAGGAATTTTGATATCATATGCTACTTCAATGACATCATTTCTAGAAGGTAAAAATTTGGTTTTAATGCGTCTTTGGTAACCCCTTTATCATTTTTGGTCCGTTTTATCATTTTGCATAAAAGGGTTATCATTTTGGGTAAAGGTTATCATTTGGGGTTTTGGGTTTTATCATTTTGGGTCTCTAAATTATCATCTAGATTTCAGAGAGCAAAAATACAGAGTTCTTTCATTGATAAATTTGATTGCTAACTTGCTAACTTGGTTGTTTTTGTGGTTTTGATCATATTTTTAGTAGCCTAACATGTTTTGTAGGTGTTTGAATGGATTAACTTGATTTCTTTGTTCAAAATTTTAAACACTTAACACATTTTCTAATCATTTGTTAAATCAACCAGATTACTATGCTCTTTTCCTTTAAGGAAAATTAGAAAATCAAAAGTTGGTTTAATACTTGTGAAGGAATTTGGAGATAAATGGACAAGGCAAACAAACTCACCATTTAATTCATTTTGGGATATTGTAATTGAACAAGGAAAATCACTAAGCTTGTGGGACTAATTGAACAAGCTTCACTATTTTTAAATTTCCCTTGGATCAGAAATTGAACAAACCAAATCACTAATCTTGTGGGATAATTGAACAAGTTACATCATATAATTTCCTTTGGATCTGAAATTGAACAACACAAATCATTTAACATTGTGGTTAATTGAACAAGCAAACTTCATTGTCTAAAATTTTGGATAGTAATTGAACAAGAAAATCACCTAACTTTGGGGAAATTAAACAAAACAAACTTTGCTTTCAAGTATTGATACTTTCATTAACTTAGGATCTTTGCTTGAAGTGTTTTGGGAGAAAATGACATGGACTAGGAGAGTATGCTCTATTTCTCTTGAAGAATCAGAAATCTTGAAATCCTAAGCTTGCCAATCCTTTGTATGTTTATTAAATAGTAGAGGGCCTGCCGGTTGAGGAAAAAATCTCCCAGGAATGACCCAAGTGAGGATAAGTTTTATGCCAACCCTTCCAACTCACTATAAATAATTTCTTCCTCGTAGGCCAAAGCCTCGGAAGATGGAATTGGTTTTGTTCTTGGAATTTTGATATCATTCCTTGAACATGCTTGGGTATGTGTAGAGTGGAGCCTCTTGAATCTTGCTTGTGAGACTTCAACTATTTCAGTACATATAGGGCTATACGCCTCAATTTTGCCTTGTGCAATTCTATGGGAGATGGTTTTGAATGGATTTCCCCATCATAAACAACAAAATTTGTAGTCAATCTAATTGATTCATCCCTGAAAGGGTGATAATCCTTGTGCAAGGCTAAAAGTAATTTCCCCAAGACACTCGTCATATCGTGCCCTCACTTGCGCTTGGAGTCGGCTAATATGACATCATGAATGGAGCCATTGCATGATTCATGATGGCCATATTCTGATTAGCATTTGAGTGTGTACCTAAGTCTACGAGCAAGGATTTTCATCCTCTACTTAGAAAATAGGGCGTAAGGATGTGTCTGTTCACCCCTATCAATGCAAATCTGCTTGATGTGTCCAAAAGTTCATTAACATAATAAATCATTCAAACAAGAACCAAAATTCAATCTTTTGGCTACATTCAATAATTTTCACTCACTAGAAAGATGCAAACACAATCTATTATTAGACAAATTTGTACAAACTTCAAAACAATATTGCATTGTATCTAGGGAGAAAGGTCACATCTTGTATTTCCTGGCTTGCATGCAGAGGCTCGCATCTAGGACAGTGGACACTTCCATAGTTACCTCTCAGAGAAAATAGTTTATTTGGATACCCTTTTGGCTCTTTAGTCTGTCCTTGTTGCTTTTTTTGGTCTCACTATTGCTGTTTCGACAAATTTTTCAAACATCCACCTTGCATGTCATTTTGAACTCTTACAATCTATCTCAATACGTGTGGTCTATCTGATTTTCAAAACAACTTGATTCCTAGCTCACTATTAGGGAATTCTAACCCTTTGACTCTGGAATCATTTACTTCCACCAAAATAGAAACAACACTTCTATCTAGACACACTCACTTGAATGATTTGAGACTCTACTTGACACTATCGGGAAACTTTGACAGAGTTGAGATACAAATACATGGTTAACACAAGATGCAACAAGTAAACTTCTAAAGAATCGGAAGTACCTCCAAGATCACTACACTTCCAACAAGAAGAAACATCTCGTAGTTCCCTATTCGATTTAGACTCGCCAAAAATGGAAAGACCCACTCATGAATGGAGTGAGGCTTTTGAGAAATACGACAATGAGGAAAACCAAAAATGTGAAGATAGTGATGGTGAAGAAGAACAAAAAATTGACCATCCTTTGTTTGGTTCAGACAAGGAGGAAGACATCACTGAAGAAGAATACAATAAACTCAAATAGAGTAAAAAATTCCAAAAAACATTGGAAAAGATAATTGGTGAAGACAAAGAGAAATAGTTTCTCTATCTAGCATCCACTGGAGTAAAATTACCTAAATATTATGATGTTGAACAACTAAAGGAAAAGGAGGTGTCAACTCCTATCTCTATTCTCACCAAACAACTAACCTTGATGCAAATTGAACTTGCAAATCTCAAACAAGAGAAGGATAAACCCAAGAAAAAATACTCTTTGGACGCCATTTGTCCATTTCCTTTCGACAAGAGTATTAATATGGTTCTATTTCCTCCCAACATGGCAAGGCCAAAATATGAAAAATATATGGGAGAGACTAACCCACATGACCATGTGAGATAATTTTGTGCTCTAAGCATAGAGTACATGCATGAACCTACCTACCTAATGAGGCTATTTATAGGAAGCCTAGGTGGAAATGCTATGGAGTGGTTCTCAAAGCTTACACCTAAGGTAAAAAATTTTGAGGAGTTAATTCAATGGTTTATCCAACATTATTCCTATAAAATACAGCACAATGTAACCATGATGGATCTGTGTAACACTAAACAAAGAACCGGTGAATCCTTTACACACTTTCTACAAAGGTGGAGGAAGATCTTTGCAAGATATTCAAGAGCTATTCCTAAATCTGAAAAGATGGAAATCTTTGTTAATAATTTAATACCTGAGTTTAACTACGCATTGCAAATGCAAGATTACCCTAGCTTTGATAGGATGATCAAGAATGCCATCCATATTGAAGAAGTCATAGTTAAAAAGGGAGAAATTACTCTCTAAAGTGATAACAAATCTACCAACTCAAACAACAAGCCTAAATGGTGGAAACAAAACAAGAATATTGTTAATGATGGAGTGGTAGATGTGTCTATGCTAATCCTAAACCAACAGTGTTCAATCTAACGAATAGCATGCAAGCAAGTAAAGATGCTAAGATAACAACCTCCATACCTAAAGCAAAAAATGAGAATAACAAGGGTCGACCATGGACTTCCAAACCTTAAAGAATATTTACTCCTTTGGGAGAACCTCTTGAGACCATTTTAAAAACACTCTTGGACAAAAAAGTTCTTATGATCCCAGATTCAAAACCATGGGAACCAGAAGTCAAACCAAGGTGGTGGGATGACAATTCTTATTGTGTCTTCCACAAGAACAAGGGACACAAGACTAATAACTATCTTAAACTCAAACATGTTATACAAGACCTTATTGAAGGAGGGAAGATCAAAGTGGAAGGAAACACCACTAATGAAGACCATACGGAATTTAACAAGCCATTCCCTAATTATGAGAAAGGGGAAGCATCTAAAGGAAAATGAAATGAAGTGAACTACGCCTACTCTAAAAATGATAATGTGATCAACATGTTAGACATTAAAACTAAATCAATTAATGTGGTCACTATTAAAGGTGTTCAAGACACCTCTTCCCAATTAAATATAGTAACCTGAAGTCTAGAACAAGTCATGATCAAAGGACCTAATTCCTCATCAAAACTAGAAAAAACTTCCAAGGTACCCATTGTCACTATTCCCAATCCATCAGCAACAAAACAAACAGTTACTATTCTTGCAACGAAGTATAACTTGGTGGATCAATTGCTACTAACCTCTGCTCAAATTTCCATTTTTGAGTTACTTAAAATATCCTCAGTGCATAGGGAAATTCTTGAACAAGCCCTGCATGCAACAAATGTGCCAAAGGACCTTGATGTGGACAAATTCCAAGAAAAGGTTAACCACATCTCCGTGCCACGTTACCTCTCTTTTTTAGAAGAAGATGATAAATCATTGACACATCTGCATATTCAACCCCTTCATATTGAAGTCCTAATTCATAAGTCCCATGTTAGACATGTATTGATAGATGGAGGCATAGGGTTGAACATTTGTACCCTTAATCTAATCAGGAAGCTGGGTCTCTCAGAACAAACCATTGATTTAAGAAGCAAAATCACTATCAAAGCTTATGATGAAGAAGAAAGATCTTCTAAAGGTCTTATTGTTCTACCCATCAGAATCAGACTAGTTGAAAGAAATGTCATATGTCAAGTTATGGATCTACCCTTGGCTTACAACATACTATTAGGGAGACCTTGAATCCATGAAATGCAAGTGATATCATCTACTTACCACTAGTGTATCAAATTCCCACATAATTTGGTAGAAGTGACAATTCGTGCAGATTCTAGTTATACTTGCAACAATGTTAAAGCAGGTAGTATGGTCCCGCATAACAAAGAGGTTCCAAAATAAATTGTACCTAAGACTACCAAAGACATGGTTATGAAAATATTTGGAAAGACCTTAAGACTTGAAGAAACTAGTATGGGAAAATACAAGCTGGGCATAACCCCATCATTGAAAGAACTTCCAGTGTCACCAAGATCCTATGGGAAACCTTCCTCATCTTTCACACCCACTACATCTAAAAAGTCAGAAATTCACAAAGAAACTAGTATGCTTAAAGAATCTACCTCTCAAGGGGATGAAAATGAAGAACAAGCAGTCTTGGCCTGGTTTTACTAGGGGGAACCAAAGGAAAAAGAGGTAAAACATGTGGAAATATCCCTAGAAAAGTATGGTAAAGGATACGATCTCCTCAAACAAATGGGATATAAAGGAAAAGGACCTTTAGGAAACAAAGGAAAATGAATTATTGAACCTGTAAACATGGAATTTAGGGATACCAAAGATAAAATAGGGCTAGGTTTCCATAATAAATTTAAAGACCCTTCTTCAAGGGATAGTTTGATCTTTGATGATGAAAGTGATAAAGAAGAAGAAATAGAACTAGAACAATGGTCCTATGAGAGGTTATTACATATTGGTATAGAATATCCTGAATACCAAGGAGAAAGATATGTACCAAGATTTGAGGTACCACAAGACACTCATATCCCTTTGTTAACACCAGCTACTCTTCAAGAGGTAGAAGAAACAACAAAAGACACTCCAGAGGTGCCATTGATGGAAACAACTACTGAAGACACACCACGACAATAGGATTCACATCCTAACTCAGGGCAGTTAGTAACAATCAAACATGTCCTAGATTTACCACACTTTGATCTACAAGTGGCTACTAGAGTACATCAGGTAACTATTTCTGAATTCTTAAATAGGTCTGATGATGAAATAATAGACTCCCATGATTATGAGTGAGATTATCTATCTATTGCCATAGAGGACATTGAAATAGATGTGATTTAGATGTTTGCAGCTCCATCAGAACATAGAGAGTGTTCTAACAGTGATCTTGACAGTGTTGATGTTCTCGAAGCACAAGAGGTATCCCTTCCCCAACTCATTGATGAAGAAACTGGTATTTTCCTAGACCTAGAAGAGATTCAGAGGCTACAAGCTAGGAGCATCCTTCTATGGAGAGATGAAGATGAAAGTTCCATTGATGAGTCACTAGAGTTCGGTCCACATATAACTAACAATGACTTCAATAATGATTATATGATTCTTATTGATCTAAACATTGAAGAGATAGACTTAAAAGAACATGTCATGTCTATTAATAGTCTTGACACTAACGCGATGTTGTCCTTCCCAAAAACTGACTCCTTGTCTTTAATAAACCTGGACCTCATTGATTGGACTAATACAGATCCTACACCTATCCTAGAATTCCCTAATGACTACACTTTGGCTTTCTACCTAAATTCTTGTGAACCTTACCCTTCTTCCACCAATGCAAGGGGTGTGAACATGTCATAGGAGGATATCAAGTTTCTCAGTCACAAATTAAAAAATAAAAAGAAGAAAAGAACTGATGGTGAAAACCACGTTGTGGCAGTGTCAGATTCTAAAAATGTAAAAAAAAAAGACATATCTGATGGTGAAAACCTCTCAAAGGCACCAAAAGATGAGATTCTTGATATCCTCCCTGAGCACTTTCAAGAAAGATCTTCAGTTTTGATAGAACCAATAGAACCAATTAACTTGGGCACAACTGTAGTTCCTCAAATTGTTCACCTAGCACAATCTTTGTCAGATGAGGAGAAGACACAATTCACTGAGTTCCTGAAAGAGAAAAAGATCAAATTTGCATGGTCTTACACCGATATACTGGGGATGGATCCTAAATTGATAATGCACCATTTATCTATAGCTCATGGGATTAAACCCATAAAATAGAAGCTAATAAAGATGCATCCTCATGTTGCATTACTGGTAAAAGCAGATCTAGAAAAATTATTGAAAGCTAGATTCATCAAAGTCATCGCTTACGCACAATGGATTTCTAATGTGGTCCCAATATCTAAATCAGATAAATCTATTAGAATCTGTACAGACTTTAGAGAATTAAACAAAGCATGTCCTAAAGATGAATTTCTACTATCAAATATTGATATGATCATATATCTAACAACAGGCTATCAAATTTACTCATTAATGGACAGTTTCTCAGGATATAACTAGATTAAAATTCCTCCTGAAGATCAAGAGAAGACCACATTTGCATGCGCATGGGAACCTTTTGATAGAATGTTATGCCGTTTGGGTTAAAGAATGTAGGTGCAATATACCAAAGAGCCATGACTACTATATTCCATGATATGATACATAAAAACATGGAGGATTACGTCGATGATACCTTAGCTAAATCAAAAGAAAGGACTACTCATATTAATGACTTGAGAAAGATATTGGATCGTATGGAACAATTTCAACTCAGGTTCAATCCAAATAAATGTGCCTTTGGGGTCCAGTCAGGAAAGCTCCTAGGATTTATTGTTTCAGTAAAAGGAATAGAGGTAGACCCTAGAAAAGTCAAAGCTATACTAGAAATTACTCCTCCTCAAAACATTAGTTAAATGAGGACATTACAAGGGAGACTCCAGTCAATCAAGAGGTTCATGTCACAACTTGTAGATAAAGAACAACCCTTTACCAAATTGCTACATAAAGGTGTTACCTTCAAATGGGATGAACATTGTGAATCCAACCTCAGAGAATTAAAAGAGTACTTGGCTACTCCTCCTATTCTTATGGCACCCATTCATGGAAATCCATTACTCCTATATTTTTTAGCTACAACTACATCACTAGGGGTATTGCTGGCACAAGAAGATGAAATTAAAAAGGAAAGAGCAATCTACTACATCACTAGAACACTTGTATCCTATGATCTCAATTACAATAATATTGAAAAACATTGCTTAGTAGTTGTCTTCGCATTAAAAAAATTAAGACATTATATGCTATCATATACGGTAAGGCTCATTGAAAAGATAGATCCTTTGAAGTACCTCCTAAGAAAGATAGCCTTAACAAGATGACTGGAAAAGTGGGTCCTCATTCTGAGTGAATTTGACATTGAGTACCTGGATATAAGGGATATTAAAGGACAAGTCCTCGCAGATCAATTAGTTGATTCACCACTCCAAGATGATGAACCTTTGAGAATTGAGTTCCTTGATGAAACAATTATGCATCTAACTGAGTATCTATGGAAGATGTACTTTGATGGTTCTTTCACACAACAAGGCTCTAGAGCAGGAGTTCTATTCATAACTCCTCAAGGCTACAAAATACCCAAGTTCTACAAATTGATGTTTCCATGCACAAATAACATTTTTGAATATGAAGCATTGGTAAATGGTCTTAAACTTTCCATGGAATGGAAAATTGTAGAGTTACATGTGTATGGTGACTCCCAACTCATTATCAATCAAGTAAATGGAGATTATCAGACCAAAGATGAGAAGTTAATGCCCTACAAGCAACTGGTTGATGACTTAAAGAAGTACTTTGTCTTCACCATATTCTAGAAAGTACCCTGAACAAAGAATAAAGCTACAAATGCTATGGCTACACTGGCATCCATGTTATAATTAGAGGAACATCAATTCTTCTATGACTTCTTGGTGGAAGAATTATCCTACCCAACCTTTGATACCCCCGAATACCAAGTAATTTGTGCTCTGAACACCCAAGACCAATCTCGGTATGTTAATATCATTGCTTACCTAACTAACCAAACTATTCCCAATGATCTATCCAAAAATGAACAAAGAGCCTTGATTAGGACAACATCGTGTTATGTCCTTGTTACTAATAACTTATATAGATGAGGTCTCAATGGTACACTTCTTAGGTGTTTAGAACACGAAGAGTCAGATTGTGCATTAAAAGAAGTCCATGAAGGTGTATGTGGATCACACTCAAATGGATCTTCATTAGCTAAGAAAGTGCTCAGAGTAGGCTATTACTGGCCTACAATGGAAAAAGATGCTATTAAATTTTCAAAGACATGTCATAAATGCCAAACACATGGAGATCTTATCCATGCTCCTACCAGAGAGCTTATCCCATTCATAACACATTGGCCATTTTAGCAATGGGCCTTTGATTTGGTTGGAAAAATATATCCTAATTCTTCAAGTGGACACAAATACATTAGTATAGCCACTGAGTATTTCACAAAATGGGTCAAAGCTGTGCTGCTAATCAAAGCCATTGGCAAACAGGTGGCTATGTTCATCTTGAACTACATTATTTGTATATATGGGATACCCTCTTCAATTGTAATAGACAATGGGGGCCAATTTAAAAACCAAGACATCGAAGAAATTTGCACATAGTTTTACATCACTCAACATTGTTCCTCAATCTATTATCCTTAAGGTAATGGATAGGTTGAGGCATCTAACAAGAATATTCTCAAGATCCTACACAAAACTGTGAGTAAGTTTGGCAGAGACTAGCATTTACAATTAAATTTGACACTTTGGGCCTATAGAACAAGCATCAGAACACCAATAGGATCCATAACATTTTACCTAGTCTATGGCGTAGAAGAAGTACTACCTATTGAGGTTGAAATCTCATCTTTGCAGGTATCTTTACAAAGTCTTGTTACTGACGAACAATACAACATTAATAGGGTAAATTCTTTAGATTTACTTGACAAGTGCAGGAAACAAGCATTCAATCATCTAAAAGTATACCAAACACACATTTCAAAAGGGTACAATAAAAAGGTTAAACCATGACACTTTCAAGTGGGGGATCTTGTTCTGAAAGAGAATCCTAAAAACCAGCCTAACAAAGAACATAAAGGAAAGTTTGAACCAAACTAGCTAGGACCCTATGTCATTACCGCTACTTTTGGGACTAGAGCTTATTAGCTAGATATGATTGAGGGAGATGTTCTCCCAGATCCCATTAATACTCTACATTTAAAGTGGTTCTATGCTTAATGTCTGGCTAGCAGAGCCTATACAGTGAAAATCTCAGAAAATACCAAAAAAATCAGCAAATTGATCTTGAAGAAATTCAAAAATAGTGGAAAAATTCCTGAAGAAAGGTATCCTTGGTGAAAACCTGGTAAATAGGCACCTTGGTAGAAAAAAGAAGAAGCTTTTCCAAGTGGTGAAAACTTGGCAAACATGCATCATTCACACTCTGTGCTCTATCTATCAATACACTGACAATGCTACATCTTCATACTTACACTTGTGCTATTTGATGACTTTGATTCCTTACATGTGTATTATCCTTGCTTGGGATTTGTCTGCATCTGTGTCTTAGGAATAGTCAGTGTGCACTTGGGACATCTTTGCTAGCATGGTTAGTTCACATCTAAGCATCTTGTCCAGGACAGTTTGCCTCTCCAAAAATGGTAACAAACATCACACTAGTGTTTCTCAAACACTCGACATACAGGAAATTAAAACAGACTAGTGTTTTTCCACACTTTACACAATGTTTCTAAGACATTACATGGATTGTAATTACTGACGGGATTACTTTTGCATGCACTCAGACAAGAAAACATATTGCTTACATTCCAAATTCTGATTGATGAATCTCTACTACGCTTGAAAAATGAATCAATAGTATCTCTCAATGCTACTTAAATACACAGTTTGACCTTGGTTTGGTTATAATTCTTTTATGTTCCCATGATGTTTTGTACTAGGGGTATCTAAGCGATTATAAATTTTCTTTGATTGATTCTCAATTGGTGATTGTTATATCTTTTGAGTTACTCCATGATGTCTATTCAAAGACAAAGAGTCACAAGGATAGGGGGCATAACATTTTCTTGGTTTTCTATGTATGGTGATTGTTCCAAAATGATCCTATAAATTTAACCTAACTTGGATGTTTATGGTAAGAGCTACCAACATGAGTGGATAGTCACATATATCTCGATCTTGGTTATGTGTAAACTATGGTGAGGTTGAAACAATTTCCTTTTCTATTTTCTATAACAGATTCTCACTAAAGTGTACAAAACACAATGTACCCAAGGATATGAATTTTCAAGGTCATTACGGGTCGCATATCTTACATTACACTTGAACAAAAATTGATTCTAAATCATTAAAAGGAGATAACTAACTTGTCATCCTAGCTTCTATACCATGATGCCTTATTTTATTTCCAACATTGCATCCAATACACATAGTATTCATAATTTCATGATACCAATGGGTATTAGTGACAGTTATACTATCAGGTGATGTCTGTTACAACGAACGCCCAATGATGATAAAATGCTACAATGTATACAAATTAGTGACAGTCCTAAGAGTCTGCATGTAGATGCATTTAGAGATTCCATGATTCATTTGAAAGAACAACATAAGGACTTGAGCTCAAAATCATTTCTATTCTTGATTCATCCAAAATCCAAGTTCATTACATAATCCATGATTCCTAAAATCTTTGATCTATCAGGAACGAAATCGAACTCACATGATTAACTTGGTACCCTTGTGTTTTCTCTAAACATGCCTACATTTCTTCACTTCTTCAAATCCATTATTTCATTAACTTACCTGGTCCATGCAAGTGATACATCATTTCAATAGAGGGATTTTATCTTTCCTTTGATTTTATTCTTGAGGGGGCATGATCACACTATCATCAATCAAATTATTGCTTGAAAAAACATTAAAAATGACTTCATTATCAAAAAAATAAAGGCATGATGGCTCCTTGACTAAGTCAGAGCCATCGGATTGAAGGTTTCAGTTCTCACAAGCTGGATATCCTATGTCTACTTTTTCTTAGATTCTTATTAAGCTCCTAGCAGCTTCATACTGACTTTTGGATGACAACCAAGTTCAAAATAAGTATTATCAATTCTCGGATGACAACCAAGTTTAGAATTGGTATCTTTAAGATCTTTTCTTATTGACCTTTGTACAAAAATCAAGTTCAAAGTCAATTCTATCAGTTTAGTTCAATCAAGTATGAGACTGATCTCATCAGGCATTTTCGTTCGATCATGAGAAAAATTCTCAAACTTTCTTAAGTCCACATAAAAAAACTTTCTTTGAATCAATGTACTACTTGCACATCAATTAAAAGAGGCAAAAATGTAACCACCCTAATTTGGTCGTCTCTAACTATAGACCTTATTTTCCCTAAGTGTGACCATACCCCCAATTATGTCAAGACAACTCTTCAATCGACTGACATAATTCTTTTCAAATCAAATTTAATTTCCTAAGTGATTTAATCACTAATTTACATTAATTGCTTTAGCCAATCCAATCCAATCCAATCCAATCAATTCAATTCAAATCAAAACATGGCTAAGGTAATTAATTTAAAAGGAATTAAATGAAATCCTAATTATACCTCATCACTTGCAAAACCAATCCCCTAGCCTAATTAATTCAATTTGGCTACAATCCTAATTAATTATTACAAAGCAATCAAAATCTTAAATGATTAATTAAAATCCTTATTATTGAATTAATATATTAAATATAATTCATTTCATTAATATTCCCTCTAACCTAACCAATCTCAACTACCCAACCCAACCCCTTCATTAATATTCAAACTCATCCCAACCCCTTCTCACATGCTAATTCTTCTTAATTAGCTAATTAACCATAATTAGATAATCCCCCTCCACAAATGCTCTCTTCTCCCATCTCTATCTCCTTAATCACCCATCTTAAGTCTTAATCCTAATCCTAAGCTACCCCTAAGCTTGTCACATTCCTAAATTTGTGATTAGGAATTCAACCCTCCCTCAAAAGTCAAAGTTCTCAAGCTTGACCTTAAACCCTCACCCATGCTTCTTAAACCCTCACCCATACCTCATTAATGCTTTCATAAATGAAGCATTAATGGCTATTACACATTCTCTTCCACACTCCTCATTAATGAGTCTTACACCCTCATTAATGGCTTCCCTTCTAGAGTCTTTTCCTCTTCCTGCATTTCTTCTATAAATTGGATGGATTTTGAGCTCAAATGCCCCTTAATTTTTAGAGTTGAAAGCATTCTTATGCTGCCCATATTTGGAGAGTTGAAGGAGTAGACTTATGTTGTTCATGTTTTTAGGGATTCATATTGCTTTTTAGCTCCAAATAGTTGTATTGTTATAATCTTCAATCTTAGAGCTTAAATGCATATTTCTTAAGCATATTTCTTGTGATTTTGATCATATTTAAGCTTTATAGTTTCATTTGAATCTTTCATTCTAGGTTGTATATGTCACTGAAATATGCATAATCTGAGGGATATTATGTCATTTTTCATACTCCTCCTAGATAGGAAGTAGTATGTCAATTTTGGTGATTGCTATGCTTGCTAATTCTCTATTTTCACTAATGCAATGATCTATTGAAGTGTTGTGTCTTTCTTAACAGGTGCATAAAATAACACACACAATATCTATCCCAAAATATCCCGCAAGAATACCACAATTCTTCTCTTTGACAATATTTTCCCTCATATAACTTTTAGGGACACAAAGTAGCCCTCCTTTAAAAAATAAACCATCGTGGACCAAAAATTCTAAAAATTATGTTTGATACCTTTCAGACATGTCCACACAAAACTTGTAAAATTCCTTGAAGTCTTCATCATTTGCATACATATCCTTCATAGCTGAGACCCCTTTACTTTATAATTGCATATTTTGAACTATTAGATTCCTCCTACTTAAATAATCAACAACCTTATTAACAATGCCCTTTTTATGCTTAATAGTGAAATTATAGGACTCCAAAAATTCCATCCACGTAACATGTCTATGATGATGCTTCTCTTTCCTACTAAAGAAACTAAGTGCCTAATTATCTATGAACACAATAAATTCTCAAGACAACAAGTAGTGGTGCTATTTTCTCAAAGATTGAACAATAGCATATATTTAAAGGTCATAGGTGGAGTAATTTTGTTTGGCTTCATTTAGTTTTTCACTGAAGGAATCATATGACCTTCCATCTTGACTGAGGACACCCCCTATAGCCTTATTACTTGCATCACATTCCACCACAAAAAAACATATGAAAATCAGGTAAGAAAAGGACTGGTTGTTGTGCAATTTTCTTCTTTAGGACTTCAAAGGAATCATTAGGTTCTCTAGTCCACACAAAGATACATTTCCTACCACCTTTGATTATGTTGATTATAGGGGCACAAACACCACTGAAATTTCTTATAAATTTCCTATAAAAATTGCATAAACCATGAAAACTTTTTACCTCTGATGCTGAAGTAGGTAATGGCCAATTAAGGATGGCTTCAACCTTTGTTGGATCCATTTTTAAACTACCTTTGGATATCACGAATCCCAAGAATACTAGTTCTTCCTGCAAAAATGAACACTTATCAAGATTGATCTTCAAAATTTCTTCATGGAGTTTCTTAAGAACCAAATCAATATGATGGATATGCTCTTCCCTGTAGCTACTAAAAATTAGTATGTCATCCAAATAGACTACAAAAAATTTGTGAAGAAAAGGCTTCAAGACCTCATTCATCAAGTGCATAAACATGCTTGGAGCATTGGATTAGCTAAAAGGCGTGACTACCCACTCAAATAAGCCCTGATTAGCCTTAAATGTAGACTTCCATTCATCCCCCTCTCTAATCCTTATATGATGGTAACCACTTTTTAGATCAATTTTGGAGTAGTACTTAGACCCTCCTAAGCAATCCATAAGGTCCTGCATTCTTGGAATTGTGAACCTATATCTAAGAGTGATCCTATTGATGGCCCTGGAGTCAGTACACAATCTCCAAGTTCCCTCCTTTTTAGGTGCAAGTATTACAGGTATAGAACAGGGACTTATGCTCTTCCTAATGAACCCTTTCTCTAAATGGCATTGTATTTGTCTAGCCACTTATGAATTTTGTTTATAAGTAGCCTTGTTAGGTAAGGTAGCCCCTGGTATCAAGTCAATACAATTATTGATTTTTTCTTAGGTGGCAGAGATTCATTACTATTGTTTTCTATGATGCCCTTGTACTTATCCAGTAAGTCAGCTACCTCCTTTGGTCCAACACTCCTTAGGGTGTTCAGACATGGTTTATCTTTTCTTTGGATATTATCCTTAGGTTTGACTGCAAAAAAAAAGCATGACATCTTCTCTTCCTTAAGGAATTTTAGAAATTCCTATTCCCCTACCATCATGACACTACTAGTTAAGGCTTTCTCCTTAGGCTCCTCTGTCAAAGGTGTCATTGTGTAGTTTTCCCCAACCTTGGGTAAATTGAACACATTAGTTTTTCCATCATGTTGAGCATTGGTGTCATATTTCCAAGGCCTCCCTAAAAGGACATTCCAAGCATCCATGGCTACTATATCAAAAATCACCTTATCCTTGTATTCCCCAATTTGAAAATCAGCCCAACATTGCTCATTGATTAAAGTTTATTGTTCTTTACTTAATGAAGAAATTTTATAAGGAGTGGGGTGTGGTATTATTTTCAATCCTATTTTATTCACCATTTAAATTGAATCCAAATTCTTAGTTGAGCCAGAGTCTACTATTACCTTGCATACCTTGCTCTTGACATTGTATGTAGTCTTTTAGATAGATTTTCTTTCAGGAGGTTCCTTGCTGATTGGCATCAAAAGTGACCTGTTGAACATCAGACACTCTCCACTCTCTGGATCAGCATGCTTGAAAGAAGTGGGGGTATGGTAGGATGTAGTGCTTTGACAATCCTATTCATGAGTTAACTACACTCTTCTTTCTCCATGACTATTTGCACCATCCTTCTCTGGACACCTAAATGATTGGCGACCTACCTGGTTGCTAGAAAAACATCTCCCAGTGAATACATTAGATCCCCTTCCCCCAAATATACCTTTGCTATTTGATCTCCTACCTCTAAAGGCACCCCTGATGCTTGATTCAGTCTCTATAATCTGTCTTCTAGTCTCTCCTTGATTTCTAGGAAAGGATCCTCTATTGTTGAACCTACCTCTTCCTCTAAAAGCATTGCCTCTTCCTCTATTATTCTGTTCCCCTCTTCTCTTTTGATTATCTTCAATCTTTAGAACAATATGAAAACACTTATGCATAGAATCCAATGTGACCAATGTAAGTTCATCTTGTATTCTATACTTAAGACCATTTATATACCTAGAAAGTTTCTTCTTTTCAATTTAATACATCTTTTCCTTAAGAGTTAAATTATGAAATTCTTGGGTATATGCACTTACATCTAGGTCCTTTTGCTTTAGATTTTTTATCTTCTTGTGGAGCATTACCTCATAGTCCTCAGGGACAAATTTATTCTTGATCTTAGTCATTATCCTCTTCCATGTGGTGATGGGGTTTTTTCCTTCTTCAACCCTGTCACTTTGGAGGAAGTTCCACCAACTCAAAGCCGGTATTTTCAATCCGGCTTTTACTATCTTTAGCCTCTGATTTGTAGGTATATCTTCACATTAAAAATGTCTCTCAAGAGCCTCTAACCAGTCCATACATTCATCAGGGTCTAACTTACCATGGAACATAGGTAGATCCACTTTATCCTTCTTCCCTACTCTTTCTAGGGCTGCAAGTATGGCTCTTTTCTCTTCAAGCACATAGCCTTGATCAAGATTTCTCTCATCCTCCTCTTCTTCTTCCTATGACTCTTCATTCTATCCTCTACGTACTTATCCTTTCAGTTTTTCAAGTTCCATTTTCATGGTTCTGTTATCTTCTATGATTGCTCTTCTTTCAACCATATTCTCCTTCAATATCTTGGCTAGTTCCACATTAGTGATCCTCACATGGATATCCCTATCTCCCTCATCTCCTTCAGACTTGATGTCTTCTTATTCTCTTCCCAAATAGAGTCTTGGTGGCTCTGATAATACTTGGTGTAGAGTTCACAATAAGAAGTGTAAACTTAGGCCTACCCTTTCCACAAGTTGGTTAGTGTCCCCAACTTACTATCAACCTTCAATAGGATACTTGCAATTTCCCAAATATCTGCAAGACCTTGAATCTCTTCAATACAAGGTTATTACTTCTTGACTTGTCAACTCCTATATTCAAGTTCTTAGAGGCAATCTCTCCAAACTAGCCCCTGCATGGAATTTTGGTTCAACCCATTGTCAAAATTCTACTAAGGGTTGTAAACTTACCATATACTTCTAAGGGTTGACTTTCAACAATCACTTAGCCTCTACCAAACCCTTACCATGAAAATCTTGATTTAGACCTTGATTCTATTATGTCTGAAAACAATGTTTCTTATTTCAATTTTGGCAATGAATATGGGACCAAACCTATTCAATATTGGTTTTAGGATCCTCCAAAATGACCCTTACAAACTCCAAAGTATCATACACCAACCCTACTCCTGCACCCTCAAACTATCACAATGACACTCTAGCCTAATTGAGCAGTTTTGAATAGGGTCTGATGGAATGTTTGAGGATGGGAATATAGACTTGAGGAAGACACTTGGTGGTCTTCTAAATAATTCAAATTGTTAGAAAAATTCAACAACTTGGACCCATAACACCCTTCAACTGCTGCTACACACAATCTTGTTCTTCACTGGCTAAATACATGACTGATATTTAGCCTAGGGCATCACCATAGAAGAAACAGATGAACTCCCACATGCCTGAGCCTTTGAAGTGTTAAATTAAATTGCCTTAACTTGTATTTCACCAAGGGGCATCAAATTCCACTAGTGAAAACACAAGTTAGGCCCAGATCTCCATTACAAACCCCAATTTTGAGGGTTTCAGACCTGTGGTAATAGAAACATCTCTAAATTGCATAAATCAATACAAAATTAACTCAAACCAAATGAAAAATAAATTACATTCATTACACAATACTGTAATATCAATTGTTTAGAAGTTTCAATCCGTACACGACTGTACAATGATGAAATACTTAGAAAACTATGGTTTTTTCATTAAAATTTGATTCAAAATGTGTCATGTCTCAATCCCCCAATCTAACAAGCTTCTTATATCTTAAATGCATCCCCTCAATTGATCCAACCAATTAAAATATGGTTGTGATCATTGGGATCAGAGTTGCAACATTTCGAGCAACTTTTTGAAAAGTTGCTTGAGCAACATTTTCAAAATTGATAACATTTTTTCAAGTGCTTACAAAAATGTGACTAATGCATCCCACCAAGTTAGAAATGACCCAAAACACTTAGGAATGATTCAAAATGTCTTAAAAAGACCTTAGAAACCCCTTTGCAACCTCTAAGATAGAATTCATTAAAAACTCCTAAAGCATGTCCAGTGAACTAAGGAAACTTCTGATTTATAAATGCACCAAAAGGTCCTTGTCCATACAAGATGGACCAAAAATACACATACTAGGATGATTCTAGGACTCATCCATTATTAAAATTGTAAAAAAAACATCAAAATGAAATAGAAGACTTAGGTGCTCCACACCAGCTTTATTAAACATCTGTACTCTCAATGTAATAAAAACCTTGGGTTACTCAAAATCTAGTATTGATTTCACCAGAAGAATCAATATCAGAGCATATGATGAGGAATAAATGTCATCTAAAGGTATCCTTATTTTACTAGTCAAGATAGGGCCAGTGATAAAGAGCACTCCATTCCAAATCCTAGACCTTGAACTAGGATATAACATGTTGCTTGGAAGACCATGGATACATGACATGCAAGCTGTCTGTTTGACATATCATCATTGCATCAAATTTACCTACCAGGGAACAAAGATCATCATAGAGGGAGATCCCAACCCCTTTCAATATTTCAACAATCTAAGAGGTAGTGCAAACAATTAGGTACCATCGAATGAAGAAGCCAATATTCCATCCGCTTCTGATTCCATTCCAAAGGATATACCAAGAAAGGTAATCAAAATATTAATCCAAGACAAAGGGTGTGGTGAATACCGCTATGAGGAATCCTTCACAATCACCAACATGCCTCCATCTCATAGATCATATGGAAGACCTAGAATAGTGGAAATAATTGAAGCTCTAAAACCAGTAATATTCAGATGTGTGCTTACTACATTTGTTAAATGGGGAGACATAAGTGAAGAAAACCCCTTTGATCTAGACATTAATACTTGGTTATATCAAGATCCTCAAGAGAAAACAATAGTAGAAATACCCTTGATACAATATGGCCTAGATAGACTATGCTAAAACAATATGGATATGATGGTAAAACTGGTCTGGGGGTGAGACAACATGGATTGACTGAATTGTCTTTACCACCAACTCAAAGGAACAAAAGAGGAATAGGATATGGTTAGGCCATAACCACTAAAATTGTCTAATATATTTTAGTAGACCTGTTGGTGTTTGAAAGAATTTATTCTTTGAAATCCATCAATATACCTTGAGACTGATATTAGGAGTGGTTAGCTCCAAGTATGAAAGCTCTACAAGGTAACTGGACCAACTAGGGACAAGACTGCCCTCTGCACTTCTGGCTCTGCAAAACCAAGGTAGGTACACCTAATATAGATAAAACTCAACTCTTTACAACTCCTTATAACTATGGATTTAAACAATAGATGATGATAAGAAAGTACTAAATACTAACCAAACATTCATTGACTCTCCATTACCATGTGAGACATACAACCAACAACCATAAAATGTAAAGAACTTGGTAATCATTTTGATTTAAATTTTGGGACAGAATATAGCCAAATCTATCAAACATATATCTTAAATAATATAGTAGTTCTTGATGAGTGCCTTATCCGTTGGGCAACACCTCAATACAAATACTAAAAATAGAGACACACCTATTGGCAAAGACTCATAGCCATAAATACAAGCAAATCAGACCATACACTTCTTATAGAATCCTTATGTAGATAAACCATTTGAATCTATTTTATATCCAAAGCATATTCAATTTGATCCTAGATAAAAACTATGGAATAAAACATATATACAAATAAATTCTATGTAGTAAATCAGAAGATCCAAAACTCAAAAGGAAAACAACAAGGGGAGACATGAAACTGAGAAAATTATATTAATTATGATGAGTCAAATTTCTGCATCAACATGAATGAGAAACTACACCACTCAATAATATGCAAAAGATTATAAGAACTTTATACTCTGTCTTAATACAATCTAAAAATATCTGCTATATCTTTGAATAGAAATAAGAAAGAAACCTAATTCTCTCTACTTTCCCCAAACTCTCTAGCCCTTACTAAATGATCTTGAAACTCCCTTTATAGAAAATAAGGATGTAACAAGCTTCAGATCATTTAAGGTTAGGGTTTATAACTCAGTTTTTACTCCAATCTGTGCAATCTGATCTGATCCGTAGCCATATCTCAGAATTTCAAAAAAATGGTGTCTTTAGGTTATGAAAGTCTATTTTAAAGCCTTCAAGGCATCAACACACATAAATGCATTTAGACTTTACCCAAACAACTCCATGTAACTGCGGCCATAAAACTCAGAAAAATAGTTTTATTCCTTCTCTTGCGCTGCACAAAACACAGAGCCATGGTTTAAAAAATATTAGGAAAGCATCAAAAAATAGTTACAACTATTCCTGGCGTAAAATCTTGATCAACGGATTAGACTGGATCAGTTCACAACTTTAAAACACAATTTCTAATTCTCTTCAAGTTACTTGGGCTCAAGATCTCATCAGAAATGTGGAATTTTGTTGCAATGTATTTATGACTATCCTTCAAGCATGTTCTCTTTCAGGCATAACGCGAGCTGCACAATTCAAAATGAACTTGTTTGATCTTTACTTTACCTACCTTTGACCGGAGCAGTTCAATCTCTCTAGTCTCTGAATTTGTAGATAATTTGGCTTAACCTTAGTTTGATCATGAGATTCAATGATAAAAGGTATCTCCAAGTCATTGAAAAAAATACCTAACCCTTGGTTTGTTCTAAGATCTAGTGACTACCAATGATCTGATCTGCCACTTGAACACATGTCTACATCTTGGATTTTATCTTTGAATCACTGAATCCCTTTTCTTGAATCTAACTTTATCTAGAAATTTGGTGGAAACCCTAGATCTTTGTCTTCATCAACAACCCTTTCTTTATCTCCAAAAGACTTTTCTTTAATTAGGTTTTTTCTGAGATTCAGAGATAAGGATTATTTTTGTGATCTCCTAATGTTAAGCTTAACTCTAGTTAGGTTCTGAGATTCAGAGAGAAAGCTATTTCTCATGATCAGTGAATGAAACTTAACCAGACTTGCCTTGAATCAAGTCTAATTTTGAGATTCAAAGACAAGGCCATCTACGAGTCACTGAATAAAATTCTTAACCCTAATTTGATTATGAGATCCAGAAAAAGCCACTGGATCTGATCTGCATCGACGGTTATCTCATGATCTCATAAGACTTGACTTAACCCAAATTTCACTATGAGATTCAGCGACAAGGCCTAAGCTCATGATCTCTGAATGATTTCTTTAACTATGATCTGGTTTCAAGATTCAAAGATAAAGGTATCTCTGAATCATTGAATACATGACTTTAACTTAGATTAGATTACGAGATCCAATGATAACCCCTGATGTTTGTCTTCATCAATGTCTAGTGCTGAATCTCCAAATCTTATATGACTTGACCGCCACCTTATGAGATTCAAAGACAAACATTAAAATGTCAAGTCTTACCCTATCACCAGATTACTGAATGTTAGAGACTTAACTGTGAACATTGCGAGACTAGGAGATAAAGACTAAAAATATAAAGTGGCACATGGGATAAATAGACTTACGTGAATCAGAAAAGGTAAATTTAAATTATAGACTTACGTGAATCAGAAAAGGTTTCTTGAGAAAAAATAAGAGGGCTTGTGAGAATAGGGCAAGAAACACTTGGAAAAGAATAGAACCATAAAGATTTTTGATAGTGCTAACAAGATGTAGAGTTGCAGACAAAGTTTGGAAAGTGATTGTTAATAGTGGAAGCTTGGAGAATCTGACATCTAAGGAAATAGTCACCAATTTACACTTGGAAAGAATGAAGCACACAAAGCCCTATGAGATTTCATGGATCAAGGATGAACATACACTTATGGTGAGTGAACAATGTTTTTGAATCTAAAAATTGGAAATTATTATGATAAGGTGTTGTGTGATATTATGCCTGTGGATTGTTGTCATATTTTGTTGGGTAGACCTTGGAAATATGATAGACATGCTATACATGATGGAAGTTTAAACAAGTATACTATTTGGGTTGATGGTAAGAGACAAATCTTAATACCTTTAGTTGAAGAATATATTGGTGAGATGTGTACATCTATGAAAGTTTGTTTGATGGAAGCTAGACAGTTTGTTAAGGATTTGAAGATAAATTATGTTTTTTATTCTTTGATTCCTAACAAACAGAGTGAGAGAATAGAAGATAAAACTCCCAAAGAAGTTGAAAAATTGGTTACCAAGTACAAGGAGATAATTTTAGATAATGTACCTGATAGTTTTCCACTGATGAGAGATATTAGTCATTGTATGGATCTGATTCCTAGAGCAAGTTTGTCGAATGAGGAACCACATCGATTGACACCCACTGAGAATGAGGAGCTCAACTACCAAGTTCATGATTTGTTGCAGAAGGGTTTGATCAAAGAAAGTTTGAGTCCATGTGCAGTACCGGCTATTTTGGCACCTAAGAAGAATGGAGAATGATTAATGTGCACTGATTCAAGAGCTATTAACAAGATAACAATTAAGTATCAGTTCCCTATACCGAGGATGGATGATATAATGGATTGTTTGAGTGGAGAACAATATTATACTAAGATTGATTTGAAGAGTAGATATCATCAGATCAGGATCAGAGAAGGTGATGAATGGAAGATTTCTTTCAAGACAAAAGATGGTTTGTATTAGTGGTTGGTTATGCCTTTTGGTTTAACTAATGTACCGAGTACTTTTATGAGGTTAATGAACGAGGTTATGAATAAATTTTTGGGTAAATTTGTGATTGTGTACTTGGATGATATTCTGATATTCAGTATGACAAGAGAAGAAATTTTTTTGCACATTAGATAGGTATTGCAAAGATTAAAATAGGAAAAGCTGCTAATTAATTTGAAAAAGTGTTCTTTCATGAAATAAGAGCTTGTGTATTTAGGCTTTGTGATTTCAGCAGATGGTTTGAAGATGGATTATGAGAAGGTTGAAGCTATACTTGATTGGCATACACCTAAGAATGTCAGTGAGGTAAGATAATTTCATGGGTTAGCAAGTTTTTACAGAAAGTTTATCAGAAATTTCAGTTCAATATGTAATTCTATGACTGAGATAATAAGAGGAGACAAAAGAGAATTAAAATGGACTCATGGAGCTGATAAGAGTTTTAAGAATTTGAAACAGAAGGTTGCTGAATTGCCTATGTTAGCCTTGCCCAATTTCAATAAGGTATTCCAAGTTGAGTGTGATGCAAGTGGCAGTGCAATAGGAGCTGTGTTGAGTCAATAAGGTAAAATTGTTTCTTTTTTGAGTGAGAAGTTGAATGATGCTAAAAGGAAATATTTTTTCTATAATAAATAATTCTACGCTATTGTGCAAGCCCTGAAGAAGTGGAGACATTATTTAATGCTAAGTGAATTTGTGTTGTATATTGATCATAAGGCTTTACAATATTTGGGTAGTCAGAATAAGTTGGATCAAAGACATATGAAGTGGGTTGAGTATTTAGAGAGTTTCACATTTGTCATAAAGCATAAGAGTGGAGTTTCCAACTGAGTTGTTGATACGTTGAGTAGAAGACAATCTTTATTGACATAAATGAGAATTGAGGTTCTTGGTTTTGATGACATGACAAATTTATATGAAAGTGACCCTCATTTTTTTGAGCCATGGAGAATGTGTAGAGAACCTATTCCAGATCAATCAAGTAAGTATCAAAAGTATTTAATTCAAGAGGATATGTTGTTCAAAGGTATTTAGTTATGTATACCAAGAGGATCAATGAGAACCTATTTGATAAAGGAAAAATATAGTAGTGGTTTGGCTAGACATTTTGGTGTTGATAAGATATTAAGTTTACTTAAGGAAATGTATTTTTGGCCTCATTTGTATAAGGATGTTAAGAAATTTGTGAAGAGTTGTAGAGTTTTTCAAGTTGCAAAAGGAGTGAGTCAGAATAGTGGTTTGTATACAATGATTTATATTCCTGAGAAACCTTGGAGTGATATCAACATGGATTATATTCTTGGCTTACCAAAGACAACAAGAGGTAATGATTCCATATTTTTTTGTTGTGGATAGATTTTCCAAGATGACACATTTCATACCATGTAGGAAAACATCAGATGCAATGCATATAGCAGATGTTTTCTTCAAGGAGATTTTTAAATTGCATGGATTAGTGAGGAGTATCTTCTCTGACTGAGACAATAAGTTTGTTGTCTATTTTTAGAAAACACTTTGGAAGAAGCTGGACACCGAGTTAAAGTATAGTTCTACATTTCATTCATAGACTGATGGAAAAACATAGGTTGTAAATAAAGGTTTGGGTAACTTATTGAGATGTCTAGCTGGAGATAAACCAAGTAATTGGGATTTGATGTTAGCACAAGAAGATATTGCATATAATAATTTAGTGAATAGGAGTACTGGAAAGACACCTTTTCAGATTGTTACTGGCATGCAACTGAGATGTATATCCAATTTGAGAGATATTGCTAGAGAATAGAATAAAAGTGTTGAAGGAGAAAAAATTGGCGAGTTTATGAAAATATTGCATGAGGAGTTGAAACATAAGTTGAAGCAAAGTAATCAGAAATACAAGGATAGTGAAGATAGATCAAGAAGACATAAGACTTTTGAGATTGATGATGATGTAATGGTTTATTTGAAGAAAGGAAGATTTCCTATTGGAACATATGGTAAATTGAAGATGAAGAAATTTGGTCCTTGCAAGATATTGAGGAAGTTTGAAAGTGGAAATGATTATGAAGTAGAATTACCTGAGGACAGGGATATATCACCTATATTCAACATTACAGATTTATATGAGTATCATGAAACTGATGAAGAAGTGATAGAATCCTAATAAATAGATAGAAGAAGTTGAAATTTTTTTGGAATAGAAAGTTGACAGAAGCACCAGTGGAAAGAATTACATGAAATACTTGGTAAAGTGGAAGAACAAACCAATTGAAGACTCTACATGGATTTCTCAATCTGAGTTGGATTCAGCTCAATTTGTACCTCTCTCATGATTCAAAGAATTATTTATTTTAAACCCAGATATCTGATGCATGAGCATCTTAGGTTCTTGGCAATCTTGTATCAACCAAAAATATGTTTGTTTAAGTTTGGTAGCTTGTTGGAGACTACTCAGTAAAGTTATTGGTAACATCTCTTGTTTGGTTGGTTGAAGGTTCATTGTTTCATTTCATCGATAGATCTCAGTTACTTTTTTTGGATGGGTTCATTGATAGGTCTCATTGGTTGTTCTTTAATGCTAGGTGAATTAATCAATTGGTCTCTACTGCTTGGTATTCTTTCTCATCAATTTAGATGTTCATCTTGTGGCCGACATGAGAATTTAATTTTTTTAGTATAATTAATGTTGGGGTCTCTCATTGGGATGCATGTGGACTTAAATCTGGGTCATTTTTGTTTCCTATGTTGGAACTTTAGGGTCTTTTTTTTTTTTTTGGGGGGGGGGGGGGGGGGGGGGGGGGGGG
>MU226592.1:49995-60429 GCA_018584345.1 Thuja plicata | reverse complement strand
GAGGGAAGGTGGTGGTGTGGGAGTGGCGGGGAGAAATGGTGGCGGTAGAGAATGAAGCACGATGTAGGTGGGGAATGGGGAAAGCGACGAGAGTGGGGAGGATTTAAATAGAGTGTGGGAGGAGTTTAATCCCACATCAATGCCATGGGAGAAAACTAGGCTCTTTTTAAAGACAACCCGAAACCAATATAACAAAGAAGAGTCGTGTGCTAGGTGTCTGTCTTTAGAAGCTGTGCTTAGATTCGGGTTAAGATTGCAGAGTAGAGATCTTATTAAGATTAAACCAAAACAAAACTTTTAAATTCCAAAGAAACTCTCTACTCTATCTCAATCTGAGTGCAGACAAAATCTACCTCAATCCACATGTAGAAGGCCGTACCAGCTTCTGTATGCAAATTGTTTTTTCCATTGATTCAAGTATATGCGGGTATGGGCATATTTATAGTTGTTTCCAACCGAAATGACGACCTGGATGCCGTGGTGGATTCAGATTTGACTCAAGGTGAATGTATATATGATGAAAAATAGAATTGACAACAAATATAAAGTATGGTAATTGTGGGTTCGGGCCCCATGGTGGGCGCCAAAAATGTATACGCTAAATGTGGCATTCTTACTTAGCCATACACTTCAACATGGTCATTGTTCACCAGTCACATACAAGAATGGATATGAAATTATCCATCTTGCATTCCCGTGTGAGTCGATTTGTTGCCTCCTATCTAGCCAAGGTTTTGAATAAGCTCTCAGTGTTAGAGAGTCCAATAACTATAGACCATTACTAGAATGGAGGATTTAAGCTAAAAATGTAGTTCAAGATTAATCTAGAATGACAGGTGCAAGATTAATCTAAGAAATAAGCATGAGATTAAGCTAGGAATGAATATGAGATTAAGCTAGAAATGAGATTAATCTAAGAGTGCTTGAAAGAAGCTAAAATAGAAATGATTAATCCAATAATGATATTATTTCATTGCAAATGAAAACTAAGAAATGTGAGAGTTTGAATGCATGAAAATTATTGAATTGAAAATGCAGTAGCGATTCGATCCAACAATGAATTCTCTCTCCTTTTTGGATGAGAAATGAGATTCTTTTATAGGATGAGAGTCCAGTTAGAATGGAAAGTTTCCTTTGAGAGAAACAGTTAACACCTCAAAATCTAGTTCAGGTTAGCAAGTTTCCTTTGAAAGAAATAATGAACTGTTGTCTTTTTGAGTGAAGGAAGCAATTAACTGATTAGTTGCACTTTTGAATTTCAGTCAACCCAAAGTTTCCATTTATGAATTGAAGTGAGGATTCTGGAGAGATTATTTGATTAAATAAATAAAATATGACCTCATAGATACATTTTCTCAATTATTTGAATAATTAAATTAAATTATTGGAATGAGGATATTTATTTAACAATCAAATATTATTTAATTCATTTTTATGTATTTTAGCTAAAAGGGGGAATTTAATTTAATTAAAGTGCTAGGACTTTGTAATAAAACTAATTTGATCATAGGGTTTATTTATACTTAGGAATTAAATGCAATATGTGATTAATGCAGCTTTAGGATTTTCTGCATTTGACACTGAGGTCAAGTAGAGTCAGTCAAGACTCAGAATTGCCTAGTACAATAGGGCTTTGATGATTTAGAAGATTGATAAATGCAACAAAATTGGTTAGGGTTGCAAGATGCCAATTTTGGGGTGTTACAGATGGAAATCACCTTCTTAGCTCTCCAATTTAGTTCTCTTGAATGCAAAGTGATAATTTGAATCCCAAATTTCCTTTTATATAAGCCTTCACCTAAATTTTTGTTGTAATAAATGCTTTGTGTACTAGTTGCCTCTTAGACCCTCTATTCACTATCTATCTCTCAAAAATCATCTGTGCACCTCTAAATAGAATCTAAATTCTTTTTTTTCCAACTCCGATACCTCTATATTGGTCACCTTCAACTTCTCCATGCCTAAAAGATTCAGACATCAATATTTTTAGGGGGTTTCAATATATTTAGCTTATAACCTTAGGCAAAAGGCCTAAATTCAATTCCCTATGGGATTGATGGAACTAGATCCATATGCGGACCCTTCTGGTGTGTTCTTAGTATTTTATAATATGTTCTTAGTTCTAATCTTTCTCCATGTTTTATTCATTTTTTTTGCACTTCCTCAACATCAATTTTCCCCTTTCCTTTGTCATTCGTTTTTCTCACTTCCGCCTTTGTCATCTTTTCCTTTTTTACTTTCATTGTTTCTCTTGTAGAACTTTGTAATATGGCCAGATCTATTGCATTTGTAATAGAAAAAACTTATTTGTCCTTGGTTGACCATATGATTTTTTCTTGTTCCACAATCCCTTGAAATATGACCAAATATATTGCATACATATCACTTAATATTGTTCTTATAGTTAGAGAACTTGTTCATAACATTATAGTACTCACTTGCCTTATGACCATGATTTTTACAATTAAAACATTGACCAGAAAAGGATGCAATGTTCTGATTTTCCCTATCCCTACAAGCAATTATTTATAACCTAATTTCTGGAAGATAAAGTACTTATCACTGAATTCTTGTGCATTAGGTTGCCTCACTGATATCTTCTTTCCCTTGTCTTTCTGGTTGTTCTTCTTCTCAGATTTAGGCTTATCTTGAGAAGATTTGGAACATTCTTCTTCTTCAAATCCAAGTCCACATTTGTCATTGTTATTCATCTAGATTTCAAGATATGAATCAATCTTTGCAATGATGATCATGAAATTTTCCTTGTAGTTCTTAGCAATCACCAATTCATCTTTTAGTTTTTCTTCAATATCCTTTGCATCCTGCAGATTAGCCACAAGTCTACTGCATTCATCATATAAATTATTACACTCATTAAATTTATCATTTATGTATTGGCTTAGGTATTCTTCATTCTTCTTCCTATCCTCAATTTCCTTAGTCATCCTCATTGTCATAGATTTCATCTCATTCTTCATTGCTGCATTATCTTGCTTGTGTTTCTCTCATTATTTAGTTTTATCCATTTGATCTTGACTCGGTTGTTCATAATATAATATATCACTACCCTTTTGGTTAAGGTTCTCACATATCTCCCTTCTCCTTTCCCTAGATTTCTTCAATTTTTTTTTTAATGACTTAATGTAGATCTCAGCTTCTCTTAGATTATTTTTCAATTTTTCAGCTTGATCTTTTGTCTGATCACAATCTTCTAATGCAACTATGAGTTTTTCATCAAACCTTGAATCCATTCTTTCTTCCTAGATTACCCTCAATATATTAGGATTATTCTAAGGGACTTGGATCTGATACCAATTGTTGGAAGGAGGGATTACTAAGAGGGGGCGTGAATATGTGTTCTAACAAATTTAACTTTATTAACCCAATTCACAAACCACTTAATTCATAGATTGAAAAGTAAATTGCAAGAAAATAAAAAAAACAAGAACATCACCATAACACATATATTTTTATTATGGAAACTATTTTAGGGGAAAAAAATGGTTGTGATAACACCCACAAGCCAATACTCTACATAAATATTGTCTTACAATATATGGGAATGCACTTGGATTCAGGCTTTCTGCCTAGAGCTCACTTCTCAATACAAAAAGGGATACAATCCTTATAGAAAGGATTCATTCCTTACAAAGATAAATATAATGATTAGTATATATTGATATTTATAATATAACATCTATCAATGTCTAATTATAATTCCATGTAAGTACAAAACATAGATTCGATATCCCATGTCATTGACTGCCCTTTATCTCTGTTTTTCATCAATCAGTAACTTAGACCTAAAAACCCTACATACAAATTTCACACCATAGCTTCTAAACCACTAATCATTCATCAAATCCTATCCATTTCTTCTCCAAAACCTGATTCATCAATTTTATACCTCCGCAATCCATAATTTGATCTCACAATGTCAGCATAAAAACTTCTTGGGATATGTAAACCATTTTTCCCTTAACCGCCAAATACAAAATTGAGATACCAATTAAAATCAATGTAATCATTACTTTTACCTTAGAAATGTCAAATCAACTTATTTAAATATTCTTTCACCATCAAAAAAGGTTTAGCGATTTGCACAGTAAGGTTTTTCACCATGTCGGTCTGTTCTAAATGTCAACCTTGAAAACTGACATTTAGATGCATGTAACTTCTACATGCCAAAAGATCTTGCAATGAATATTTGTGATTAGAAAGAATATACATCTAAAATGATCTACTTAGGTCCCCACCTATTTATATTCACATAGGAGTCTTCGTTGATCCAAAAATGGTTTGTGCTAGAAGAACACTTTGTTTTGCATACTGTACTTAACCAAAACCCAATCTGTCTTTCTGCATGATCACCTAGTGAGCTACGCACATGGGATTAGGACATAAATACCATATTATTTCCATCAATGATAACACACATCCATATATTCAGTGTCTCTTTCCTTCTTTCCAACACTATGCCTGACAACATCAAAGTTTTTTTGGGTGATTTTCCAGGCTTAAACAGGGGATTTCTTCTTGTGTGTTGTATTTTTTAGGAGGTAGATCTGCTTCTTTTCTTTGATTTTAGTGATTGGTGGGTTGTGAGAGGCTCTCTAGTATTTGTCTTGGAATATTCTATGTTTTACTTTATTTGTTCAAAATCTTCATTTTTGGTAGGGTTTTTTCATGGCTTTTCCTTGCATGGTCGTACACGGTGCTCCTTTGGGGGGGGGGGGGGGNGGCAGGGAATGGTTTTCATTTCAAAAATTCCATGAACAAAATTTTTTACTCTCTAATCAGGTATGAGGATCAAATTTTTGGAGAGAAGAATTGTAGCCTAGGAGAAAAATCTTCTTAGATTGGGAGTTTTATGTCTACAAAAGTAAATGTGTTCCTTTCTAAGAGTGGTAATAGGCATATTATAAAAATAAAATTGGATACTATAGAGGATAACATTAATTATTTTTCTAACCATTTCTTGATATGAAATTTTTCTGAGAATTCAAGTATCCTTTCCCTTCTTGGAATCATGGGCACGATGCACATAGAATCAAGAGGGAAACATTGGTACACAACAGCCTCATGTGATAAAAATAATTGGTAAATAGGAGTTAAGGTAAAAAAGGGTTGAATCCATTAGGATCACCCATGATGTATTCAATGGCCCATTTGTAAGGCTAATAGGCTTCAAGGTGTTTTATAAACCTAGATTCCTATTAGACCAAGGGGTATATAAAAGGTTGTCAAAAGGTATTTAGGTGGTTTGAATATAGGTCTAGGCTTAACTTGTGTCTTTTAATGACTTAAAAGATCCTAACAACTCATTTGGTAGCATTAGGACATAAATTGTCAAAATGCATAAAAAGATGTCAAAGTTGTCAAGCAACATTTAAAAGTTGTTATGCAACTTTTGAAAAGTTGCTCGAGAAGTTTCAATTTGGAAACCAACGACCACAAACATTTGAAATTTTTTTGTAGCCATTGGGAGAGGACTATTTAGGTCCACTTAGATCATCCATGATAGGTCGCTGTTGATGTACGAATTTTTGGTAATATTTTTGAATGAACAAACTCTGATTTTATTAAAAACTCTCTGATTTCCCATACTGTATGACTTGTTGGTGATTACCATTGATGCAAATTTGAAGGATTTACATAGTGTTGTGTTTTATGGTCTTAATGAATCTAGTTTGATCAAATTTTTTGAGGTTTAGTGCAAGTTGTACGCCATTCGGTAAAACTAGTCCAGGAAACCCTTGTTTATAGGGTATAGAGAAAGATGGAGCCCTAACTTGCAATACCATTGTAGGAAATCCATGAATCTTAGTGGAATTAAAGTTAGGGAGGTTTAATTTAGGATTCTTGAAGGGAAGGATCACAGTGCACGGTTTGGTAGTTTCCCCACCAATCCCTAGGCTAAACAAGCACACGTGTTTACTCTAAAAATAGGGAGAACAGATGAAAGAGTCATGATAGGGAGTGAATAGAACCAATTTAATGGTGTAAAAATTATAATTGGGGTTATAATAAAAAATACAAGCCTTTGTATTGATTTTGTGAACCCATTTCTAAGGACTTTCCTTCAAAACTAGTTCTAATTAGGCCTATTAGGTCTGTGTCCATTTGTAAGTGTTTGAGGGTGCAAGAGAAGAGTCAAGAATCAATATCTTGGATTTTTTCTAAGGACCATAAAGGGTATTTGAAAACATAAGTATTGTAAGGGGTTATTTGGAGAAGTTTGGATTTGTCCCTGAAAAACTGAGTTGTTAGGGCTACTAGCCAATAGGGCAATTTTAGTGCTTTATGACCCCAGCCTTTGAATGAAGTGCTCAAAGTTGTTTAGAGGATTAGTGTGAGGTATCTAAGGAGGAATAACTCCTAAAACTCCCTATAAGTATGAATTTCATGATTTTATATGGTATAGGTGATTAGGAATCTCAGTTGAAGGTTGATTTAGAAGTTGTGTCAAAGCGTGAAGAATCAGTGAGTTGGAATTGTCATTCTTCTAGTTGCCTACTCTGCATCAGGTGGTATAAGAGCATTAGTAGTATAATTAGGGAAAAGGATTTGGAAAATGGAAGATAAAATAGTAGGTGGAGATAGTGAGGAGATCCCTGCAAGGATCACCAACATGGAGCTCTCTAAGATAATGAGAGAGCACATGGTAGAGAGCAGGAAGATGCAAGCATAAATAGAGAGATTAGAGTGAAAGGTAGATAAAAGGGATGGAGAAGAATCAAAAGGAGAAGAATATTGGGATGGAGAAGATACCCCTTTTTAGGCGAGAGAGAGAGAGAGAGAGAGAGAGAGAGAGTACATGTAGATTAGAGACCCTTCATTGAAGCTCTTGAGAGGGTAGGAAATAAGGAGAGAAAAGAAAACCTACCTGTGTCCATTGGGAAGATGAATCACGAGGAATTTATGGATTGGTTAGAAGCAATGGAGAATCACTTTTAATGTGATGATGTTCTTCAGAACCAAAAAGTGAATACTTCCAAATCAAGGATGAAGGGCCCTACCCTTAGTTGGTGGAACTTCTTAAAAAATGAGAGAATGGAGGAAGGAAACAATCCTATCTCTTCATGGAAGAGGATAGTTGCAGAAGTAAAGAAGTACTTTGTGCCTCAAGATTATGAAGTGGTGATGCATCAGAAGTTACAAAACTTAGTACAAATGGATTTGGATGTAGGTGCATACACAAAGGAGTTTCATAGGATGACCCTCAGGACAAGGGTACCTAAAAGTGAGAAGAAAAATTTGGCAAGGTATCTAAATGGCCTCAGATACAATACTCAATATGAAATCAGTCTCTTTAATTGCGAGATAGTTAACAAGTGCTTTCAAATGGCATTAAGGATGGAAGAAATATAGAAGAGAAGGGGAGACCAACATAATAGAGGTAGAGGAGTACATTTCAGAGGAAAAGGAAGATTTGGTGGAAGAGGAGCATCTCCTAGGCTACAAGGAGAGTCAAGTAACCAAGACCAAGAAGGAGAACCAGGTCATAGAGAAAAATTTAGAGGAATAAGGTTCAATAGAAGAGGATCATATGTATTCACTTGTAGATGTTTCACATGAAATCAAGTTGACAAACAGTCTATTAGATGTCCTAAGAAGATAGGGTCAAACAGTCAAAGGGTAGAAAGAAGAATCCATTTTCCCTTGGAGGAAGATAATCAAAGCATACACTAAAACTCAAGACTTGCATATCCATAGCAATGGGAGTGCCTAATGTTTAATATGACCCTCTTAAAAGTACCAATTACAAAGGAGTCCCCATAGAGAAAATCATTATTTAAAACTACATTCAAGGTAAGTGGAAAGGTATGTAACGTTATTGTGGATTTAGGGTCAACTAATAATCTTGCATTAATAGAAATGGTTAATAAGCTTGGGTTTAAGAAGGTTCCTCACCCTTATCTCTAAATAGTCTCCTAGTTAAATAAATAAAAACAATCCCTAATAAATAAACAAGTTTGGGTAGAGTTCCAAATAGGTGAATATAGGGATAGAATATTGTGTGATGTGTCTAAGATGGATTCTTGTCATTTAATCCTAGGGAGACCCTGGTAGTATGATGTGAGTGCACAACATGATGGTAAGAAAAATGTTTACTCAGTGACCAAGGATGGTGTGAGTTACACTATGATCCCACTCCCTAATGATGGTAAGGATAAACACATAGTGACTAGTTTCATGCTAGTTGATGAGAAGGAATTCATGAATAGCCTCAAAGAGAAGGATACCTCATGATTTTCCCTAGTAATTAAGCCCAAGGAAGTGGTGAAGAAAAATTATGAGAACAAGTTACAAGAAATGATTGTAGGTTCCAAAGAGGTACACAAATTATTAGATAGGTACAAGAGTGTAGTTGCAGGAACTATACCAGAAACATTGACACCCCGACATAGATGTTAGCTATAATGCCCCACTAGGGAACCCAGGTGAACTAACCTAAATATGCAACCAAGATAACATGATAATTTTTTTTAAATGTTTATAAACAATAATGTTATAAATGCGGAAGCAACACATGAAATAACATGACATACACATTAGTACAACTCAACAAAGGTTACAAATCTCGAGGGTTCCTTGACATAGGATTACTTAAAAAAAATAATCTACAAGAACAACTATAAGAACTAACATAAAGGATACATCAACATAATCCAATAATATACATCTCATATAATAAGACCACATATACATCTGAATCAACATCCACTGCACATGTCCCAGGGTATGCAATAATACATAACAATACAATACAATACAATGCATCCTCCAAAATATGTCAACCAATATACACATATGGTATAAAAATACAACTCATGAAACTGAACAAGTCTCCAGAAGAATAAGAGAATAGAAGATGAATAACTACAACAAGGATCACCAAGCATGAAGACAAACGTCAGATCTCAATGGTAATAAGAATCACTACCACCTGACCACGTGGAACCAAAGGTCCACTCCCACCGTACTGAGGAGATGATAACAGGTCCACACACACGGGTATACAACAAGAATGTAAACATCAAAGGTATACAAGACCATCATAAAGAAGTGCATAGGAAGATCCTAGAACCTTTCTAAAATATAATAAAGAGATCTACAGAATACCAGAGGTAACCGACACACGTAGGATAACCTAAGCTGTATATAGGAAGGTGTCATCATGTACATCTAACCCTTGAGTCTCATCCTAGAAATCCCTCACTGGATCCCGACACTCAAGTGACCATACACGACATCAATGACCTCTCAAACTGACAAGGCCACTAACTATGCCTGAACCCGCACCTCGTAAGGGGGAAAGCATCATCTCATCCTCCATCTTAGCCTATAATAGTGCTCAAGCATGGGTGAGGCATTATATTTTTAGATTATACTAATGCATCCTAATAAATTATTATGTTATCACTTTTTACAATTACTTACAATAAACGATCCTAGCAGCCACTTGTGAGCTCTCACAATTTATTGCAAGCCACCTCCTACTATACAACTAGGTAACCTACCCTAGGTTCACAAAAGAACATCATAAAGGTATATCATAAACCTCATCAATGACTCCTCATATAGGGATACACCCTCAGAGAATCATAAATAATATCAAAACAAAATCATAACTTTCGAACTCGATTCTTTCCCATACAAAAACTATTGCTTCTCAATTAACCAATATCACATAAAGTACTATCACATGATCACATAAGACTAGTTAAATAACCAGGTTGGGTATAAAGATCAAGACTCAAAATTGATCTCAATAAGAACATGCACTGAAGTACACAAAACACCAAAGAAACAAAAAAAATCCAAAACCTTTGGTTTTACCTCCCGATAGCCAACTAATCCCAATAGACAACCGACACATAGCAGTATCACAAAAAAGGAAAGAAGCACACAATCTTTTCAATCAGTCACTCAGAAGACACATCATTGCATAATGAGTACGATTTTAGAAAGACAATAATATTCAGTGATAAACTCATTTATAGTAACACTATGCAAATTAATTTATCTGATAAAATTACTAATAACAATATAATTCAATTTTCCAAAGAAAATGCGAATTCTAAAAAAAATTCTTTTTTTTTTTGGAAAATATAATTTCTAAAAATAGAATACCATTCAATGCGAATTCTAAATTTTTTTTTTTTTGAAAAAATATAATTTCTAAAAATAGAATACTATTTCATGCAAATTCCAATAAGAATTATTTTTAATACAAATAAATAAATCTTTCTTAAATAACATGCAAATAAACATATCTTATAAATACTCATTCTTTAAAAAACCTTATTTAATTAATTTTTATAATAAAAGAGAGAACATGCATTTATCCTCATTTTATATTTACATGCAATAATATTAAATTACTTAAATAATAAAGCATGCAATTTGATGCAAACAAGAGAGATATTC
>MU226592.1:30533-49890 GCA_018584345.1 Thuja plicata | reverse complement strand
AAGCATGCAAATTGATAATAACAAGAGACATTCTAAATCTAATATTTTAATTTATTTTCAAGAAGAGTTTCTTTCTCAAGCATGCAATTTTAACTCAATTGTTTTATTTTCATGCAAATTTGGACCCGGTCTTGGCAAGAACATGGCAAAAGGGAGTTTTCTACATTCAAGGTATGACATTAATATATCCAAGGGTTTAAACCCTTTCTTCGACAATAATCATCAATTTTCCCTCAAAAGGACATTTTCCCAAATTGAAACCCTAAAGACAATTTTGAACAAATTCATTTTCACATGAAAACCCTAATGCCCATTTTGCATCTAACACCCAAAAATAAAATCTTTATACCTAGAAGCACCTATCTAACATGAAAACTTAAAGGAAAGCACAAAATTGAACCAAGAATATATGTTTTCAATTTTAATCCATAAACCACACAATAATCAAACAAGGAAGATCATACAAAGGGTCCTAGCTTTTCGGATGCATGGAAGACGGGGATCCAAAAGCTAGAATTGACATGAACAAGATCCTACCTCAATAACTGATGAGAGGAACAAAATCCACAATTCCAAGGAAATAAGAATTCTGAAAATGTTCCAAAATGCTCTCAAGCTTTCACAAATCCTTCATCACCTGATTTTCCTTTCTCCTCTGATTGAATAATCTCCAAAATGACTTTCATTCCAAAGATATAGAAAACCAAGCAATTAGGTTTTCAAAAAGTGAAAACACTAAAGGGAATATAAATTGTCTAATTAATAATTAAAAGAAATTCTTTATTCTCAAATTTCACTTAAAGCATGCATAACTCAACTTTAGAATATGAAAGCAAAGTGTTAAATTGAAAATGCATGTGAGAATATTTCAATTAAATAAATTTAATCATGCAACTTAAAAGAATATTTAATAAATCCATTTTGCACAACTAATTATAATTAATTGAATTTAATATTCATTAAATCTCAATTTTTTAAATCAATTAATTAAGTATAGGCATTTAATTAATATTTAATTATTAAATAGCCATATATTTCATATATCAATGTTTTAACCTTATTAAAGGTGCAATAATTAACATTAATATTTTGCATAAATATTCATTAAATAAATCAAGCCAAAAGCATCATTAAATCACCTGAAACCCAACCAAACAGATAAACAACTAAAAGAGATTATCAACTGACACAAACACCCAAGCACACACAAACAGGCTCACGAATCCATGTCACTTGACGGACTCAAACACTAGGGTAGTCAATCAGATTCTTGTCCATTTCTAAGACAAAATAAGGGTTTAGGGTATAGATTTGGACCTGAATATTATCTCCCCTCTCTCACCATTGAGATACTGCGATAGGGCACGCTCACTCCTGACAATTCAGGGAAGACGTAGTCTGGTACCTACAAACCTGTCATCACAAAGATGAGTATATATCCATGCAATATATCAAACAATGGTTGAGACTAGTTTATCGTGTGGATCTCGCCGAAGCAAGTAACTATGATTCTGTCCCATACCATACCAAACACAACAAACAGTAATGCAAAACATCACAATGATCCATGTGCATATAAATATAGGTTCAGTATTGCCAGAAAACCTTAATCAAAATGATTTCATAACATAAACATAACCAACATGAAATAATCATAAATCATATATGCAAATAGATGATATAATACAACTAACAATGGATCATTAGCATAAAGAAAAGTAACACACAAATATATCTTTAATAACACCTGAAATCACTAACTCATACATACTAAGGCCTAAAGAGATCAGAAATTGACCCAGACAGACAGACAAAGGGGTAGGTATTACATCCCCTTCCCCTAAAACTAGACTTACTGCTGGAAGCCGATAACTAATCTAGTAAAGAATCAAAAGGATTCACACCGTAGTGCTACTCCCCCTAATAATAAGGATCAAACAAGAAGGCACATCCAACTCATAATCACCAAAAGAATATACCAATCACAACAATCACTCATTGTATCCAAGAAGAACTAATGTAAGTCAACTTAACTATCTTACTTCAAGATATGCATAACGAATCACAAAGAGTAATATAACTCAAATTTAAGCATAAACCAAAAATCACCTTAATCATTTGCTCATCATATGACATTTCTTAAATAAATCTATATCTTTAATTCCTTCAAGAATCATGAAATACATACATACTAAAGCTTAATAGAAGACACATATACATGTTCATATCGAATAGAAATTTGAATAGTTCATGCAACTTTACTTAATGTAGCACTCATGCAAACATATAAATTATGTAATGTATTTCATTCCACATACAATTACAGTGCAATCTCTATGATTTTCTCCCTTATACATACTATCAGGGGTCCACAATGAACATGATAGAAACAATACTTATCATGGAACATGGTCAACAACCACAAACATTCAGAATAGCCACCATACAATTCAAAGGAAAACCCGAGTGGGAGAACTTCCAAAGTTCAACATTATATCATAAAAGGGTACCATTCCAACAATAAATCAAATGTGACTAATGCCACAAAATAGACAATGAAAAGAGATTTGGGTGACTAATCCAGTCGTAAGAAAATCCAAAATAAATTAATGTTGACCACATACAACACAACAAGATATCAATCAACCAAAATTAATAACCAATATAAGAACAACATTTGACTTAACAAAGTTACTAGGGTTAGCCACACTCAAGGGAGTAGTTGCTTCATGAAATCCAAGATATTTGACGTTAGATGCATTAGAGTATGCACACAATCAGTCAAGAAAGACAATTGTTATATTTCTAACATCATCTTTATGCAACTTCATGCAATTATGATTTATAATGTGTTACTAACAAGAGTTCTATTAAGGATACAATGCATAATTTTATTTGGGGACTTAGGTCCTTTACCAAAATTGATCTATAACAATAAGGTACAATTCTAGATCCATTAATGCACTCTTAATGAATGATATATATATTTCTAACAATGCACAATGTATTTAACAAGCAAGAATTTACTTCCCAATTTCTATAATCAATCAAATTCTTTCAAAGATGATTACAACACTCGCACAATATAGCTCATATAACTCAATTAAAGTCAATTTGATACAACATGCAAGTCTAATCATACATGATAAATAACATCACACTCATAGGGCTAAGAAATAGGTCACTCAAGAGAAATTGCAAGTCATTCAAAGAGAAAGAAAACAAGCAACAAGGAGTTCTTTAGACTAGGACTCCATCACCACAACATATCACACACAACACACATCAACTATCATGCTATAATAGATGAGAGTAAAATGACCATCACCAAGTCTTCATACAATCCACACAAAACCAACAGAAGCAAGCCATCTTCTCACTATCAAAACACTCCTATAGAAGATAACGAACTTCAGGAGCATCGATTAGACTAGAGACCCTAGAGTTTCAATCACAGATCCTAGCACAAATCAAGCCTCAGTAGGTATCCACCTATAGCAACGAAGACTAAAAATCACTCCCAAATCAAGTGGGAAGAACCACACACAGGAGTAAGAGATCATGAACAATGACTCTAAAGACACAAGGAGACGAGTGCTAACATGCACTACTAACCAACTAAGGGGCACACAATTTTCTTAGAGCTCCCAGTGTAGAAACATGTACTATGATACCAAGTGTAATGCCCTGCCAAGGAACCCAGAAGAACTAACCTAAACATGCAACCAAGATAATAGGATAATTTTTTTTAAATGTTTATAAACAATAATGTTAACAACGCAGAAGCAACACATGAGATAATATGACATACACATTAGTACAACTCAACAAAGGTTACAAATCTCGAGGGTTCCTTGACGTAGGATTACTTAAACAAAATAATCTATGAGAACAACTATAAAGAACTAACATAAAGGATACATCAACAGAATCCAATAATATACATCTCATATAATAAGACCACATATACAACTGAATCAACATCCATTGCACATGTCGCAGGGTATGCAATAATACATAACAATACAATACAATACAATACATCCTCCAAAAGATGTCAACCAATATACACATATGGTACAAAAATACAACTCATGAAACTGATCAAGTCTCCAAAAGAATAAGAGAATAGAAGACAAATAATTGCAACAAAGATCACCAAGCATGAAGATGAATGTTAGATCTCAATGGTAATAAGAATCACTACCACCCGACCGTGTGGAACCAAAGGTCCACTCCCATCGTACTGAGGAGATAATAATAGGCCCACACACATGGGTATACAACAAGACTGTAAACATCAAAGGTATACAAGACCATCATAAAGAAGTGCATAGGATGATCTTAGAAGCTTTCTAAAATATAATAAAGAGATCTACAGAATACCAGAGGTAACCGACACACGTAGGATAACCTAAGCTGTATATAGGAAGGTGTGATCATGTACGTCTAACCCTTGAGTCTCATCCTAGAAATCCCTCACTGGATCCCGACACTCAAGTGACCATACACGACATCAATGACCTCTCAAATTGACAAGGCCACTAACTATGCCCAAACCCGCACCTCGCAAGGGGGAAAGCATCATCTCATCCTCCATCTTAGCCTATAATAGCGCTCAAGCATGGGTGGGGCATTATATTTTTAGATTATACTAATTCATCCTAATAAATTATTATGTTATCACTTGTTACAATTACTTATTATAACCGATCCTAACAGCCACTTGTGAGCTCTGACAATTTATTGTAAGCCACCTCCTACTATACAACTAGGTAACCTACCCTAGGTTCACAAAAGAACATCATAAAGGTATATCATAAACCTCATCAATGACTCCCGCTCATATATGGATACACCCTCAGAGAATCATAAATAATATCAAAACAAGATCATAACTTCTGAATTCGATTCTTTCCCATACAAGAACTATTGGTTCTCAATTAACCAATATCACATAAAGTACTATCACATGATCACATAAGACTAGTTAAATAGCCAGGTTGGGTAAAAAGATCAAGACTTAAAATTGATCTCAACAAGAACATGCACTGAAGTACACAGAACACCAAAGAAACAAAAAAACTCAAAACCTCAGGTTTTACCTCCTAATAGCCAACTAATCCCAACAGACAACCGACACATAGCAGTATCACAAAAAGGGAAAGAAGCACACAATCTTTTCAATCAGTCACTCAGAAGACACATCATTGCATAATGAGTACGATTTTAGAAAGACAATAATATTTAGTGATAAACTCATTTATAGTAACACTATGCAAATTAGTTTATCTAATAAAATTACTAATAACAATATAATTCAATTTTCCAAAGGAAATGTGAATTCTAATTTATTTTTTTGTTTTGAAAATATATTTTCTAAAAATAGAATACCATTTCATGCGAATTCTAAAAATATCTTTTTTTTTTTTGAAAAAATATAATTTCTAAAAATAGAATACTATTGCAAGCAAATTCCAACAAGAATTATTTTTAATATAAATAAATAAATCTTTCTTAAATAACATGCAAATAAATATATCTTATAAATACTCATTCTTTAAAAAATCTTATTTAATTAATTTTCATAATAAAAGACAGAACATGCATTTATCCTCATTTTATATTTACATGCAATAAAATTAAATTACTTAAATAATAAAGCATGCAATTTGATGCAAACAAGAGAGATATTTTAAATTTAATAATAACTCTTTATTTCCTTAAGAGGATTTTCTAAGCATGCAAATTAATAAAAATAAGAAAAAGGTCTAATTTAATATTAATTTGTTTATTTTTTTCAAAAAGAGTTTTCTTTCTTTTAAGCATGCAAATTGATAATAACAAGAGACATTTTAAATCTAATATTTTAATTTATTTTCAAGAAGAGTTTCTTTCTCAAGCATGCAATTTTAACTCAATTGTTTTATTTTTTCATGCAAATCTGGACCCGGTTTTGGCAAGAACATGGAAAAAGGGAGTTTTCTATATTCAAGGTATGACATTAACATATCCAAGGGCTTAAACCCTTTCTTCGACAATAATCATCAATTTTCCCTCAAAAAGACTTTTCCCCAAATTGAAACCCTAAAGGCAATTTTGAACAAATTCATTTTCACATGAAAACCCTAATGCCCATTTTGCATCTAACACCCAAAAATGAAATCTTTATGCCCAAAAGCACCTATCTAACATGCAAACTTAAAGGAAAGCACAAAATTGAACCAAGAATATATTTCTTCAATTTTAATCCATAAACCACACAATAATCAAACAAGCAAGATCACACAAAGGATCCTAGCTTTTTGGATGCATGGAAGACAGGGATCCAAAAGCTAGAATTGACATGAACAAGATCCTACCTCAATAACTGATGAGAGGAACAAAATCCACAATTTTAAACAAAGAAGAATTTCAAAAATACTCCAAAATGCTCTCAAGCTTTCACAAATCCTTCATCACCTGATTTTCATTTCTCCTCTGATTGAATAATCTTCAAAATGACTTTTAATCTAAAGATATAGAAAACCAAGCAATTAGGTTTTCAAAAAGTGAAAACCGTAAAGGGAATATAAATTGTCTAATTAATAATTAAAAGAAAATATTTATTCTCAAATTTCACTTAAAGCATGCATAACTCAACTTTAGAATATGAAAGCAAAGTGTTAAATTGAAAATGCATGTGAGAATATTTCAATTAAATAAATTTAATCATGCAACTTAAAACAATATTTAATAAATCAATTTTGCACAACTTATTACAATTAATTGAATTTAATATTCATCATATCTCAATTATTTAAATCAAGACTTAATAATTAAATCAATTAATTAAACATAGGCATTTAATTAATATTTAATTATTAAATAGCCATATATTTCATATATCAATATTTTAACCTTATTAAAGGTGCAATAATTAACATTAATATTTTCCATAAATATTCATTAAATAAATCAAGACAAAAGCATCATTAAATCACCTGAAACCCAACCAAACAGATAAACAACTAAAATAGAGAATCAACTGACACAAACACCCAAGCACACACAAATAGCCTAACAAATCCATGTCACTTGATGGATTCAAAAACTAAGGTAGTCAATTAGATTTTTGTCTATTTCTAAGACAAAATAAGGGTTTAGGGTATAGATTTGGACCTGAATATTATCTCCCCTCTTACCATTGAGATACTGCGATAGGGCATGCTCACTCCTGCCAATTCAGGGAAGACGTAGCCCGGTACCTGCAAACCTGTCATCACAAAGACAAGTATATATCCATGTAATATATCAAACAATGGTTGAGACTAGTTTATCATGTGGATCTCGCCAAAGCAAGTAACTACGACTTTGTCTCATACCATACCAAACACAACAAAAAATAATGCAAAATATCACAATGATCCATGTGCATATATATATAGGGTCGGTATTGTCAGAAAACCTTAATCAAAATGATTTCATAACATAAATATAACCAACATGAAATAATCATAAATCATATGCAAATAGATGATATAATATAACTAACAATGGATCATTAGCATAAAGAAAAGTAACACACAAATATCTTTAATAACACCTAAAATCACTAACTCATACATACTAAGGCCTAAAGAGATCAGAAACTGACCCAGACATACAGACAAAGGGGTAGGTATTACATTAGCCATTGTATAGACCTCATCCATGGTTCTACATTTCCCAACAAAGAATCCTACAATATAGCCCCAGATCAGAATGAGGAAATTGCAAGGCAAATACAAGTGTTTCTAGACAAAGGTTTCATAAGAAAGAGTATAATTCGTTGTGCCATCCCTACGGTTTTGGCCCTAAAGAAGGAAGGGACATGGAGATTTTGTATATATTCCAGAGCCATAAACAAGATTAAAATTAGGTATAGGTTCCCCTTCCTTGAATAGAAGATTTCATTGATTTCCTAGGAGGAGCCAAGTACTATTCTGAGGTGCATTTGAAAAGTGGTTACCACCAAATCAGGATAAGAGAGGGGGATGAGTGGAAGATTGCTTTCAAAAATAATGAAGGACTCTATGAGTGGTTGGTTATTCCATTTGTCCTTTCTAATGCCCCTAGTACATTCATGAGGCTCATGAATGAAGTCCCCTTAACCTTTTATAAATAATTTTTTGTAGTATATTTAGATGATATATTGATCTTTAGCAAAGATAAGGATGCACATCTAATGCATTTGGGTTTGGTGTTGAAAATGATGAATGAAGGGAAGTTGAAGATAAATTTGGAAAAGTGTATCTTCTTGCAAGAATAATTTATGTTTCTTGGCTTTACGATCTCCAAGGGCATTCTCAAAATGGATCCCTCCAAGGTGGAAGAAATACTCAATTGGACAACACCTAGAAATGCAAGTGAGGTAAAAGATTTCCATGGTCTTACAAGCTTGTATAGGAAATTTATTAAGAACTTTAGTGGTGTATGTGCACCCATGATTGACACCATAAAGGGGGGAAAAAAATGTCAATTGGATTGGACTAATGAGGGAGATAATTATTTTTAATATTTGAAGAAAAGGGTAGCATATCAACCTATCACGATTCTCCTTGATTTCTATAAAGTTTTTACTATTGAATGTGATGCAAATGACCTGGCTATAGGATGAGTTTTGATTCAAGAGGGTGGGCCTATGACCTTTTTTAGTGAAAAAATGAATGAATCAAAACATAATTATTCAAGATATGATCTAGAATTGTATGTCATGATCAGTTTCTAAGAAAATGGAGACATTATTTACCGCCCAAGGAACTTCTAGTCTACGCTGACAATCATGCTCTGAGTATTTTGAACATACAAGAAAAGTTGAGTCAGAAACACATGAAGTGGATGGAGTATCTAAAAGATTTCACTTTCACAACTAAGCATAAGAAAGGGGTAGCACATAAGGTGGGTGGTGCTCTTAGCAATAGGAGTTTAATAGCGAAGGAAATCCAATTGGAAAGCATAGGGATCAATCCAATCAAGGATATGTATCTAGAAGATGAATACTGCAAAGAAGCCTATTAGGTATGCATAGAAATGGGAGAAAGATATCTTATGGAGTTCTCTAATTTTATTCTACAAGAGGTTCTACTCTTTAAAGGGAGTCAAATTTGCATTTCTAGAATTTATATGAGAGAAAATACTATAAAGGAAAAACATCATGGGAGTCTAGCAGGACATTATGGGATTGATAAGACACTTGAACTTTTTAGGAGATTCAATTTCTGGCCAAGGATTGAGACAACCATCAAAGAGTTTGTGCAATAATGTTTAACTTTTCAAAAGGCTAAATCGATTAGTTCCAATGAAGGGTTGTACACTCCTTTCCAATTCTGATTAAACCATGGGATTCAGTGAGCATGGATTTTTGTATTAGGACTTCCAAGGACAAAATTGGGTCATGACAATATTTATGTTGTGGTGGATAGATTCTCTAAGATATCTCATTTTCTATCTTTTAAAACTACCCATGATTCATCCAACATTGCATGAATCTTCTTCAAGGAAGTAGTAAGACATTCCATTATCTATCATTTCAGATAGAGATTCCAAGTTTATTGGACACTTTTGGAGAACTCTTTGGAAGAGACTGGGTACAAGTTTGTCTTTTTCTTTAGCCTACCATCCTCATTTATATGGAAAAAAAAGGTTTTCAATAGGTCACTTTGGAACCTATTAAGATGCCTACCAAAAGAGAATGGGGAAAATTGGGAGTCTATCCTTCCTCACGCATAATTCTCTTACAATGACTCAAGGAATAGGAGCACTAGTCTGAGCCCATTCGAAATTCTTAATGGAACACATCCAAGAGGTATTTTGGAGTTGAGGGATATGAAAGATTTAGAGAGAAGTGCACAAGGAGAATATTTTGTAGAGGTGATGAGGGATATTCATATGCAAGAGACCAGTTGAAACATACCATTGATAAGTACAAGAAAGAAACAAACAATAAGAGGATAGATTTGTAGTTTCAAGTGGGAGATATGGTGACGATTCATCTAAAAAAGGAGAGACTTCCAAAATAAAAGTATACTAAGTTGATGAAGAAGAAGATAGGACCATTCAAGATCCTCAAGAAGTATGGAAAAAATTTCTACAAAATAGATATTCCCCGTGATGTTTTTCTTTCTCCTTTTTTTAATATTTCTAATATTTATGCATATAAAGGTCCTACTAGTGATATTTGTGATATAGGTCAATCTAAGGAAAGAAGTGAAGATTTGGTGGATTATCTACCTAAACAATCCAAACCTGAGATTGAGTATGTCCTTGACAAGAGGGTAAGAAAGGAAACAAGGAGATATACCTACTATGAATATCTAATCAAATGTAAGCATCAACCCATGGAAGATGCCACTTGGATGACTGCTGAAGCCATTGAACAAACTGGAGTCAAAGTCTTAGATTTGCCAACTCAAGGGACTTGAGTTTTTCTAGCTCTAAGAATATGGTTCCCTCATGTGATCAAACTAATTGGTAGATAGGATTTAAGGGAATAAATGGTTGAATCCATTAGGATCACCCATGATGTATTCAATGACCCATTTGTAAGGCTAATAGGCTCTAAGGTGTTTTATAAACCTAGAGTTCTATTAAACCAAGGGGTATATAAAAGGTTTTCATAAGGTCTAAAGGTGGTTTGGATATAGGTCCAGGCTTAAATTTTTTATTTTAATGGCTTACAAGAGCATACAAACTCATTTGGTAGCATTAGGAAATAAATTTTAAAAATGCATAAAACGATGTAAAAGTTGTCAAGCAACATTTAAAAGTTGCTATGCAACTTTTGAAAAGTTGCTCGAGAAGTTGCAATTTGGAAACCAACGGCCACAACCATTTGAAAAAAAGTTGTATCCATTCAGAGAGGCTTATTTAGGTCCATTTAGATCATCCATGCCATGTTGATGTTGATGTACAAAGTTTTGGGGGGATTTTTGAATGAACAAACTCTGATTTTGCTAAAAACTCTCTGATTTACCATACTGTATGACTTGTTGGTGATTGCCATTGATAAATAATTGAGGGATTTACATATTTTTGTATGTTATGGTCTTAATCCATGTGTTTTGATCAAATTTGGTGAGTTTTAGTGCAAGTTATTCGCCATTTGGTGAAACCAGTCTAGGAAACCCTTGTTTATAGGGTCTAGCGAAAGATGGAGCCCTAACTTGCAATCTCACTATAGGAAATCCATGTATCCTAGTGGAATTCAAGTTAGGGAGGTTTAATTTAGGATTCCTGAAGGGAAAGATCAAGTTACATGGTTTGGTAGTTCCCCACCAAGCCCTAGGCTAAACAAGCCCATGTGTTTAGTCTAGAAATAAGGAGAACGAATGAGAAAATCATGCTAGGGAGTGACTAGAAAAAATGAATGGTGGAAAGAGTGTAATTTGGGTTATAATAAAACATCCAAGCCTTTGTATTTATTCTTTGAACCCATTTCTAAGGACTTGCTTTGGAAACTAGGCCTAAATAAGCCTATTAGGTCTGTGTCCATTTGTAAGTATTTGGGGGTGCAGGAGTAGAGTGAAGACTCGATCTATTGGAGATTTTCTAAGGACCATAAAGGGTATCTAAAAACATAAGTATTGTAAGGAGTTCTTTGGATAATTTTGGATTTGTCCCTGAATAACTGAGTTGTTAGGGCTACTAGCCAGTAGGACAGTTTTGGTGCTTTATGACCCAACCTTTGAATGCATTGCTCAAACTCATTTAGAGGATCAATGTGAGGTATCCTAAGGAGTAATAACTCTTATAAATCCCTATAATTCTAAAGTTCATGACTGTATATGGTATAGGTGATTAAGAATCTCAATTGAAGGTTGATTTAGAAGTTGTGTCAAAAGGTGAAGAATCATTTAAAACCTAGAAACTTTCCATCATAGTCGACACAAATTATTGACCAACCACATTGAGATAAGAGACACCAATACCTAATATGTCTAAATTACATAATACCCATGTTTATGACTGATAGCTGACCATAGATCCATTTCCTTAACCAATTTAATATGAAACTCTAATCGGTGAACCAATAGGCATACTACCTCCTTCACCAAAAAAACAATTCACTCAAATCACTGGAATAAATATCATGAACCAAGTCATGGATTCCCCTAACCATATAAAAACCTCATTTAAGATAACAATTCCTAAACTATACTTCAAATTGATCGCTACCAACTTATCTGATCAAAAATTATTCTTCCTATACGCCAATCAATGCACTTAACTATTTCTTCCATTACCGTTCATGTAAAGATCTTGCTAGTAGATCCAATCATTTTAATTGAAAATGTTTCCATCAATGAAAACCAATTATTTGTCCCTTATGACCGCTCCTTATAAGAACTAAAAAACTACCATAATGCCAACACTTCTCTCTCAAGAAATGACACTTGATAGATATATGCTTTGTTCTAGAATGATGCACTAGATTCTTTTAAATATTTATAACACTAGTATTATCACACATGATTGAAATTTTCTTATCAAAAGTTATACATATATCCTTCAAGGTATATTTCATCCATAATTCCTAAGTAAAATATGAGGATGTTGATTTGTGTTAGTACTTTTTCTTGCAGAATCTGTATAAGCATCAATGCTTGACTCTATGACTCCCAACTCATGATTCTTGCAAGTAAAAATACTAATTAATGAGGATTTGATCCTCCTTCTACTTCGATCTCCACAGAATCAAGCAGGTATACCTCTTGAATTATTTCTTTCAAATAAATCAGACAATGGATTTAGGGTTCTCACAATGATTTACTAATGTCTTTTGCTACAACCGATATAGAGCTTCAAAAGCCAATCATGAATTTTGACAAGAGTAAATAAAACTATAGAAAAATGGCCAACGTGATGAGGATATTCATCCTTCTTCTCTTCACATTTAAAATTCAGGTAGGCTAACCTAAAGGATTAAGTTCTTTAATGAATCAATAACAATGTCTATACTATTCAATACAACTCCTAAACATCCATGCTCTTAAATAGGAAATGAAAAGATATTCAAATTTTAAATTGATTGATGATGAAAACTGCTAGACCAGCATAGACCAGTACCTTATCTATTGGGAAATAGAGTCGAATAAATATACATCCACATAAAACCCTCTAACTCCAAACACACAAAAACCAAGTGACGTACCTTATAAATCACTCTTTTCACTCCAACACCTGGACATCAAATTCATTTACAAACCTTGAACTCTCAGAATTTATCTCTAAAATTTACTCCCTCCTTGAAAGAAACTTAAAAACATAACTCACAACTACCTTATAACCAATGCATTAAAATGCCTTATAGACTAACACACAAGATTTCAAGACAAGACATAAAGATATCAACAAGTATTGAACAATGATTCCATTGTTCTTCATTAAATTGCTATCTAATTCTGCATATTTACAAGACAAAGAGCTCAGAGAGACAGGACCCCAAAATCAGGAAATTACCCAACAATATTGATTTCAACATCCTTGTAACAATAGAGAAGAAGAAAGATATAGAGAAGAGGAAAGCTAAACCAACCCACCGACTGTTATCACCTAAAAATGGTCATCAAAACTCTAGACCCCCAATCTCAACAATTAATCAAGAAACCCCAATCTTAATTATTCTAAGTCCTAAATCAAATAGGCAATTCATCAAAGTTGAACTGTTCTGACCTAAACCCTAGGTCCTCATCGATCATCTTACTTGATTAATTAATTAATCTCTAAAATCACATTACATTGGCAAATAAACCTTATGTTAATTATTTAATTGATATTCTGATATATTAATTAAATAAAATTACAAATTTTTCAATTAAATAAAAAGGGGAATTAAATTAATTAATAAAAACAAATATACATTCAAAATCATTTAATTTATTAAAAATGCATATGACATCATCAAATCTAGTTAACAGATTTATCATTTTGGAAACAATCCAGTTCCACTTAGTTAACTGATTCTCTACTGTTTATCATCTTGGAAACATTTCAGTTAACTGAGAACTAAATATGGAAGTTTCTAGAAAAATTGATCAGACAGTTCAGTCAACTAGCTCTTTCAACCAATCACATCACTTGCAAATGGATTGTGCTTCTTCAATCGAATCTGAGCCATTCTTTTCTTTCGGTCTCGAATGTTGATTCAAGAGTTCTATAAAAGAGATTCTCTTTTCTTTCACAAAGGATCCTAACTTTTATTATTGTTATTATACCATATTTTGCATTCTAGCTTTCTTGCATCTTAGATTCAATTTCAATTAGCTTATTTTACTTTTGTTTAAGCATGCAAATCAATCTAACTTAGAGCACACTTTGTTTTGGGCTTAAAATTGAATCCCTCATATTTCAATTTGGTGCTTTAAAACTGAATCTAATTAGCTTTTATTTAACAAAAATCCACATTTGCATATTTCATGTAGTTAATCAATCATTTAGATCAATCATCTAGATTAAATCCTTCATTTAGAACAGTGTGTAGTCACTGAGCTTGTGATGACCTGAGAGCAAGCTCATACTCCTACCTACTAGAAGGAAATAGATAGGTTTAGGTTAGCATAGTTGCTTATTGTTTTTAGATTTTTGGTCTTCTAACCCGATAACCATCTAATGATCTATTGAAGTGTGTGTTTGTCGTGCAGCTTGGAGGTACCCATTTTCACATGCAAACTAACACCTGTCTATTTCCACACAAATATCTTCTCCTCCCAAGAAAATCTGATCTCCTTTTGTAACTGCCACTTTCTTGCAATCATCATTTTCCACAAATTTGATTCCACTTGCCTTCTGCAAAATCTGATTTCACTTGCCTTCTTCAAATCTGATTTCATTCTTTGAGAAAATCCTTCCGTGAATTTATATCTTTCAAGTTTGAAATAAAAATATTTCATCCGACTATAGAAAAAGACTATGCTATTTTAACTTGCACATTACTTTATATTTTGAATTTTATCTCATTTTCTATGCAAATTTGATCTTATTTTCCCTTTAATACTTGCACAGAATATAGTCCTTTTAATTCCTCTTATCTTTTAAATTTGCATAGATTATAGTCCTTTTAATTCCTCTTATCTTTTAAATCTGCATATTTACCTATCTTGGATTTTCTCTCTTTTATGCATTTTATCCCAGAACTCACCAGAATCTGCCAAGTGTCATATATTGATTCACTACCCAGTAACTAACTCTGAGAACTCCTCTAACCATGGTCTATCTGGAGATCAGGAGATAACTTAGTCTCTAGATCTCTAAATCATTTCTCTAAACCCTAGTTTATCTAGAGACTTGGAGATAAGCCTTTGTCTCTAGATCTCTGAATAAACTTAAAATTTACCCAACTTTAACCTCAGGTTCATCTAGGGTAGTGTATCTCTGAATCTCTGAAACCTTTTTCTAACCCTGGGTTTATTCTAAGATTGTACGTGATCCCTTGATCTTGATCCAGATCTAACAATTGGGGCATGATCTCTAAATGTTAGGTACTTAACCACCAGCGTCTGGAGATCTGGTGCAACGGTTAGTTAAATGCTGGGAGGAATCTCAAAAGATTAGGTACTTAACCACCAACATTTGGAGATTTGATATGATAGTTAGTTAACTGCTAGGTGGAATCCTTGAAGGTTAGGAACTTAACTGCCAACATCTGGAGATCTGGCATGGCGGTTAGTTTAATAATGAGTGGAATCTCTAAAGGCTAGGCACTTAACCACCAACATCTTGAGATTTGGCACGATGATTAGTTAACTGCTGGGAAGAATCTCTGAAGGGTAGGCACTTAACCACCAACATCTAGCAACTTCACGCCCTGCCACCACGTGTTCGGTCTCCACGTCACCACCAACATAGTCGCTACCTACTTTCCAGCTCATTGCCAAAATATCTTTCCTCTGAAGTTTCCTGTATGGCATACAAACTAAGGTGCCTCTTGCACATATTCCCAGAGCCTCTAGGCTCTTTCTTCATATTACCTTGTTTGTGCTTTACCTTTAAGCATTGCTAAGCTCCACTTTAGGGTCAATGTAGGCTTAAACTATTAGTAATAGCTGAGAGGGGTGGGGGGAATCAATGGCCTAAAAAACTTATCCTTATTCTGACCACCAATCAAATAAACCTTAGATTATTATGTCCCTACAAGATGCATTCCATGAGATACTTATAATGATTATCTGTCTATCGGTTTACCTTGTCTGTTCTTATTCTCCTTGATTACCGATAGGCAGTATAACTATTTACTGAAGTACAGTAAATATGCAGAGTATACCGATAAATCTAGTGTTAACTATGTCAGATACAAAACAATAAAGAAATGAATCATACACACATAACACATAAATTTTTAACGTGGAAACTTTGTTAAGGGAAAAAACCACTGGGACTGATACCCCAAATTTTCACTCTTTTGAAGTGATCCCTGTTAAGAGCCAACCCTGTTAAAGGTTAGAAACACACTGTTAGGTGTGACCTTGTTAGAGGATTTTACACATATAGGTTGTCACTTAGTATCAGGCATCTAATGATGCCATCCTTGAATAAGCCTCTCTCTTAGACCATCAATAGGCATTGGGCATATCAAATGCTACTTTCATGAATCAACCTTTTTGGCACTCCTTGGGATGTACCTCAATATATACAAGACTGTTAAGTCCTGCTCTGTTAAGAGACTTGATGCTTCAATGGTTAAACTGAAACAAAATGACCTGTTTCTAGTGCAACTCAAATTGCAAATTTTTAGATCTATTTAAGTACATTACCTCTCTGATCAATGTATCAATTCAATTCTTTTGTGCTCCATACTTTTTTCTCTGTGATGCTGTGCTCACTGTTCGTCAGTGTTTGCAGAATTCCTTAGCTCTTCTTTAGCTTGATTGATCAGTATTGCATGAAGTTGGTCTTCATCAGTTTATTTTTAGCATCTTTCTATTCACTCCCCTTAATCCCTTTTCATGTGATATGAAAAATGAATTAAGCTTGTCTCTTATATAGACATGATATTCACCATTTTTTGATTCTTGATTCTTGATTCTTGGCATAAAAAATAATCCAGCCAATTTGATTTAAAGCATAACTCCTGATTTTCCTCGCAGTTATCTTCATGCAAACTATACAAATCTTCTTTAAATCAATCACTTAACTCTGGTCAAATAAAACAAGAAAACAACCAGTTAAGTCTATCTTTAGCTCTTGCCAACTAGATATTTTGTCATTTTCTGAACCCTCTATTCCATCGGTCAACTCTTCAGTTAGTCATCACTTACAATTGTCAGTTCTATCGGTGTGACTCCAGTTAGCTTTGGGATCTCCATCCATCGGGAAACTCTATTTTTAGCTCGTCGGGCATGCTGTGGTTTACTTCATCGGGCAACACTGTCTTCTGCTCATCGGATATCATTGTGACTTTTCTTCTTTGTCTTTACCGATGGTGTGCACTCCGTCGATGTTATCTATCACTTAGTGAATACTTGACTTTTATGCATTCCTAAAGGAATAACCTTTGTTCCATTGATTCTTTGAATTCTTTGGCATTTTATACATGACCGTACAAATGATATCAAGTTGACATCAATGACAATACAAATCATTAACTGATTTAATGCCTTGCAATTTCTTCAACTTAACATTATCAAACATTTAATTAGTTACATGTCATCAATCTCTCCATTTGGCATTGATGGCAACAAACTTATATTATCATACTATACTATTTCTAATACAATATGAAATACAATTGTTGAGATTCATCAAACTCCCAAACAGTTTGTTTTGATAACAATAAAAATGTCTGACCGCCGGTAAGCTCTATTTTAGCTTAGATTTGATTCTTCCAGCGCTCTATGTTTCTTTTTCTGATGTGTTGCATCCTTTCCTTATGTCAATATCTCTCCTTTGATTGTTCTCCACATTTGATGTCTTTCTCTCTTGTCAGCAACTCTTCTTTTGTATTAACTCCATACAAACTCTCTCCCTATGGATATGATCTCTCCCTGTTGGAGTAATCTGATAATGGATAATTTTTTTTTTTTTAAAGACTGTGATAATATGGATAAACTCTCTCCCTTTGACACCAATTCCAAACAAATATCTTGTAGATATCTGACATTAATGTCAAGTGACCTTTTCTTTCCATCCATAATATATTCCTTGAATTTCCCTTATCCATCAGCAATACATCAATATGTTCTGGTGCTCGGTTGTGATATATACCTATTGTATATAGATGTAACTTTGAAGTTCATCCTTTTTTCTTGTATCAACATGAATGATATTCTAAGAATATGTAGGCTGATGCAGCCTTCAATCATTTTACTAACTGGTAGACAAGGGTTTGAACCCTAGTCTCTTTCTCAAGTACTCAAATGTATCCTTGGGCAGTGGCTTGGTGAAGATATCAGCCAATTGTTCTTGGATTGCACATATTCAAGTATCACCTCTTTTTCTTAAACTTGTTCTCTTAAGTAATGATACTTGATGGCAATGTGTTTAGTTTTTGCATGCATGACTGGATTCTTTGAAATGTTTATTGCACTGGTGTTATCACAACAGATAGTCACTGGTTCTAAGGTCTTCATATGCATACCTTCCAGCAACTGTTTGATCCATGCAATATTTGAGTAATTTGCAGTGGAAACAACATACTCTACTTCGGTAGTAGACTGAGAGATGCATCCTTGCTTCTTGCTAATCCATGTGACAAGTCTGTCACCTATAAAGAATGCTCCTCTAGTTGTGCTCTTTCGGTCATCAAGATTTCTATCCCAATCAGCATTGGTAAAAACCTTAAGTTCAAATTTGACTTCTCTTCTATAACACAAGCCAAATTACTCAGTATTCTTTAGATATCTTAGAATTGTTTTTAGAGTAGTCATATGTCGTTCCCTGGGGTTAGCAAAAAATCTAGCAACAATTCCCACTGCATGTGCAATATCTGGTCTAGTGTGTACAACATACATGAGTTTTCCAATCATTGGTCTATACAAATTTTGATTTACCTCAGTTGTTTTGTCCTCCTTTGTCAACTTACATCCAGTAGCCATCGGTGTTCCAACTGGTTTGAAATCTTCCATCTTGAATATTTTCAGGACCTCTTTGATGTATTTGGACTGAGTAATGAAAATACCTTCACTTTGTTGAATGATTTGTAGACCAAGAAAGAACTTGATCTCTCCAAACATACACATCTTGAACTCTTTGCTTATCTCATCAGAAAATGATTTGCATAGCATATCATTGCCTCTAAATATGATGTCATCAACAAATATTTTAGCAATCAAAGTGTTAGCATCAGTATCTTCCTTCAAATAAAGATTACTATTTTCACTAGTCCTTACAAATCCAATACTTA
>MU226592.1:10900-30403 GCA_018584345.1 Thuja plicata | reverse complement strand
ACTTTGAATCCTTTATATGCAGCATAAGCAAGCAGTATTCTTACTCCTTCTAGCCTAGCAATGGGTGCAAAGGTCTCTCCATAGTCTATACCTTCCTCTTGTGCATACCCTTTGCATACTAGCCTTGTTTTTTTCCTTGTGACTTCTCCATTCTCATTCAGCTTATTCTTGAATATCCATTTTGTATCGATGACATTCTTGTCATCTAGTCTTGGCACAAGTGGCCATGTTTTTTTCTTCTCAATCTGCTCAATATCATCATTCATAGCACTTATGCATTCCTCATTATCTAGTGCAACATTGGCAGATTTTGGCTCAAACTCACAAATTAAACAATTTGAGTTTAAAGAATTACTTCTTGTTCTTATACCAATTTTCTTATCTCCTATGATCTGGACCTCTGGATGGTTCCTTTTTACATATCTTGCAAGTATAGATATAGTTCTTTGTCTATTAGCTTGATCATTACTTTGACCTTCATTCTCTTCTACATCACCTTGCACATTGTCTTGATCATTATCCTAACCATCGGTATTTGCATCCTGATGCTCAAGAGAAATGATTTGTAGCTCAGGGGATCTACATTGTTGATAGGGTAGAGTCTTAGGTTCCTTGATGTAAGTGAACTTATTGTAGTCCTATGGTTCTTTAGTGCTTTCTTGTTCATTCTTCTCTACAAATTCATCTATCTTTACATTTGCACTTTCAATAATTTTGTTAGAGGCTTTGTTTAGACATTTCTTAGCCTTGCTCTTGGTAGAGTACCCTAGAAAAATTCCTTCATCACCCTTGGAGTCAATTTGTCCTTTTCTATCATCTTTTAAGATATAACATTGACTTCCAAATTTTTTGAAATAACTTACATTGGGTGTGTATCCATACCATAGCTCATAAGGTGTCTTCTTGGTGTCTTTCTTCAATTGTACTATGTTGAGTGTGTAAATAGAAGTACCGACAGCTTCCCTCCAGAAGATTTGGGTGATGCCTTTCTTTATCATCAGTGTTCTTGCACAATCAACTATTAATCTATTCCTTCTCTCAGCAATCCCATTTTGCTTTGGTGTTCTTGGTGCAGAAACCTATCTTTTTATACCATGCTCATTACATAAATTAGTGAATTCATCTTATATAAACTCACCTCCTCTATCTGATCTTAAACATTTTAGATCCTTACCACTTTTCTTTTTCTACCATGGCCTTATACCATTTAAACATCTTGAATGCTTCAGATTTAACTTTTAGAAACATAACTATCATCATTCTAGAGTAATCATCAACAAATATAATAAAATATCTATCTCCATAATATCTCTTTGTCCTCATGGGTCCACATAAATTAGTATGGACTAATTCTAGAATTGCATCGGATGTATGGGTTTTTCTTTTGAAACTAGACTTTGTCATTTTACCTTTTTGACAGTTTTCACACATGATGTTGTCGGGCTTGGTCATTGTCGATAAGCCTCTGACATTTCTCTTTTTGCTAATTTTCATCATGTTGTCAAAGTTCACATGACACAGTCTTTTGTGCCATAACCATATGTCTTCATTTGTAGCAATCAAACAAGTGGAGTCAGTATCATTTAGATAGAATAAGTTACCTTTTGTCTGCTCACCGGTACCAATCAGATTTCTAGATTTGCTAAAGATATTTTCCTTTTTGTTTTCAAATGCCACTTTGTGACCTAAATTATTCAACTGAGAAACACTCAATAGATTATAATTCAATCCATTTACCCAATAATAATTCTCACATTTTATCTGGTTATTCAACAATATTGTTCCTCTACCTTCAATTGGACAAGGTGTGTCATTTCCCATTCTTACTGATCCACCCTTGTAGTATTCAAAAGTCTCAAACTTTTGCTTATAACTGGTGATATGATGAATGCAGCCACTATCTATGATCCAAACATTATTTTTTCTAATTTTAGATATGAGAGCAGTTTCTACATACCTTTCTTCTTCATCATCTGAATCATCCTTTACAGCCACAAACACCATCTTGATGTCTTCATCAGATTCGGTGTCAGTATCATCATCCTTGCATTTTGCTATGTAGTTGACCTTCTTTCATTTTTCCTTATAGTCTCAGGTATCTCTTATTTCTAATTTTCAGTAGCTTCTATAATCACCTCTGTCAAACTTCTTCTCAAAAGATCTGTCATTACTTCTGTCATCTTTTCTTCTGTTAGTACATCTTGTTGCAAAGTGTCCAATCTCTTTACAATTAGAGCATACAAGTGGTAACTTGCCTTTGTATTTACCTTTGCCTCTCTGCATTCTTCTAGCCATAAGTTCTTCTATTTCATCTAGATCTTCTTCTTCACTTTCACTTTCACTGTCTCTTCTAGATGAGTGTCTATGACTTGATTTGCTTATCTTCATAGAAGACTTAAATGTCGACTCTAAGTTTGGTAAGACACTATTGTCAAAGTTATTCATCTCAAATGAAATCATTCTACCAATTAAACTATTAAGAGTGACTGTATTGTTTTCTACTGCTCTCATTTCTTGAATGGAAAAAACTCTAATAGCATATTTAGGCAATGAGGTTCTTGAGATTTTACTTACCACTGTATCTTCTTCTAGTACACCCCCAACTCCTCGGATAGCATTGACTACCTCTTTAATTATTGTGTTGTACTAAGTGATGTTTTCTCCTTCTTTCATTTTGAGATCACCAAACTTTCCTCTAAGGCTTTCTGCTTTGGCTCTCAAAACATTTTTTTCACTGACATGTACAAGCTTCAATTTGTCCCACATCTGATTTGCAATTTTGCATTATTTGACATCTTAAAATTCAGCATCGGAGAGTGAGGAAGCAAGCTCTATCATCATCCCATTATGTTCATGCTTCTTTCTCATTTGTTCAACTTTTAGTGCTCTTGTGGGCAACACATATTTAGTTTCAAGGAATTGAGTAACATCATTACCAATACCTGATAAGTGGAGTCTTATCTTGCTTTTCCATGAAGAAAAATTATCTTTGTTCAACTTGGGCACATCTCGTATGTTCATCTTGTGATCTTTGACTTAGGTCTTGAAACCTTCCTTATAAGCACACAAGCTCTGATACCAATTGTTTGTAATAATTGAGAGGGAGGGGGGGGGTGAATCAGTGGCCTCAAAAACTTATCCTTATTCTAACCACCAATCAAATAAACCTCAGAATCTTATGTCCCTACAAGATGCATGCCATGAGATACTTATAATTATTATATGTATGTCGGTTTACCTTGTCTGTCCTTATTCTCCTTGATTACCGATAGGCAGTATAACTATTTACCAAAATACAGTAAATATGCAGAGTATACCGATAAATCTAGTGTTAACTATGTTAGATACAAAACAATAAAGAAATGAATCATACACACATAACACATGAATTTTTAATGTGGAAACCCTGTAAAGGGAAAAAACACTGGGACCGGTGCCCCAAATTTTCACTCTTTTGAAGTGAGCCCTGTTAAAAGCCAACCCTATTAAATGTTAGAAACACACTGTTAGGTGTGACCTTGTTAGAGGATTTTACACATATAGGTTGTCACTTAGTATTGACCATCTAATGTTGCCATCCTTGAATTAGCCTCTCTCTTAGACCATCAATAGGCATCAGGCGTATCCAATGGTACTTTCATGAATCAACCTTTTTGGCACTCCTTGGGATGTACCTCAATATATAGAAGACTGTTAAGTCCTGCTCTACTAAGAGACTTCATGCTTCAATGGTTAAACTGAAACAAAATGACCTATTTCTAATGCAACTTGAATTATAGATTTTTAGATCTATTTAAGTACATTACCTCTCTGATCAATGTATCAATGCAATTCTTTTGTGCTCCATAATTTCTTCTCTGTGATGTTGTTCTTACTGTTCGTCGGTGTCTACAAAATTCCTTAGCTCTCCTTCAGCTTGATTGGTCAGTATTGAATGAAGTTGTTCTTCATCAGTTTCTTTTTAGCATCATCTTTCTATTCACTCCTCTTAATCCCTTTTCATGTGATACAAAAAATGAATTAAGCTTGTCTCTTATATAGAAATGATATTCATTGTTTCTTGATACTTGATTCTTGGCATAAAAAATAATCCAGCCAATTTGATTTAAATCATAACTCTTGATTTGTCTCATAGTTATCTTCATGCCAACTGTACAAATCTTCTTTAAATCAATCACTTAACTCTGGTCAAATAAAATAAAGAAAATAACCAGTTAAGTCTATCTTTAGCTCTTGTCAGCTAGATATTTTGTCATTTTCTGAACCCTCTGTTCTGTTGGTCAACTCTTTAGTTAGTCATCGGTTACAACTGTCAGTTCTGTCAGTGTGACTCCAGTTATCTTCAGGATCTCAGCTCGTCAGGCAACTCTATTTTCAGCTTGTCGGGCATCTTGTGGTTTACTTTGTCAGGCAACACTGTCTTCTGCTCGTTCGGTATCACTATGAATTTTCTTCTTTTCCTTTACCGATGGTGAGCACTCCATTGGTGTTATCTGTCACTTAGTGAATACTTGAATTTTATGCATTTCTGAAGGCATAACCTTTGTTCCATTGATTCTTTGAGGTCTTTAGAATTTTATACATGACCGTACAAATGATATCAAGTTGACATTAGTGACAATAACAATCATTAACTGATTTAATACCTTGCATTATCTTTAACTTAACATTATCAAACATTTAATTAGTCACATGTCATCATAAACTTTTGAAGGTTTTTAAAGGTTTTCTAGTTTTGGCACCCAAAATATGGGGCCCACCACCTCATTCACTCCATCAGCCAAGGGGCCCGCCAATGGGCCTCTTGGATCTTATTAATTTTACATTACAAGGCCTGGCATACTAAAATATTTTAAAATGCCTACCCACCAGAAATGTGAGATTAATGTTTAACATGCCTTCCAAGCTTTGAAGCTTTACCTCCTCTCTTTGGCTCGCGCAAACTGCGAATATTTACCTCCTTTATTCCTGGTTTTGAAATCTTCAAAACATCCCCTTTACTACAGATGAATCCATGTTTTTTTATGCAAACCTCCTCTCTTGTTAATGCGTAGGCCATGTTGTTCATTTCACCCACCAAATACAAAACACATGCTTTACCAAAGTCCACGCATTACCTCCCTTGCATAGTCACCGGGAAACCCTTTGCATGGTTATTGTGCAAACTTTATAAAAACAACATGCACAACCACTCCCTTGATGTAATGCATGTATTTTACATTTTGTTCATCTCCACCATGTGCTGGCTAATGTGCATTTTTTTTTTATCCTTATGCGCTGGGCTCCTTGCTTAATGCATGTGCATGCCTCTGTCGAAACTCATGTGCAACTTATAAATCTCTAATGGCATGCACAATACCCTCTGTCATTGTCATACACTGATTTCATTTGCATTTAAAAGAAACCATGTTCCACTCTTGGTAATTACACCATTGACTTTCATTTGTTTTAAAACATTTTAAACACCCCCACAAATCTACTATTTAAATCGATGATTGATTTAAAATAATAATGTACTTTAAAACCACATAAACCAAATGATGAACTTTGATAAACCATGATGTATCCTTGAGATCTTAGCTTATGAATACTCATCTAGACATAAAAATTCACCTTTAGACTACCTAAACATAAACCATTGTGCAATTGGACGATGAAGCATTGAACTGACGACTATTAAAAACAACTCATTATCTTTCTGCAAATTGATCTTACTAACAACATCTTGCCTCTGGAAACGGCTTTAAAAAATGACTAAAAGACCTCCTAGGGCGCTCAAATCTAGAATACATGGAGTCTTTCATGTTTAATAATAGTCTGCAAAATCATCTCTTCATGAGGCTTCCTGAGGTGAGACATTTTAATCTCCCAAGTTGGCCACTTCACAAACTGCAAATGCACTTGTCAAAACACATGCAAACCACTTCAGATTTACTTCTGCAAAAATATCTAACCACGCCTTGAGACTCAACCAATGATCCATGTAGTACAACTAGATGAAAGGAGAGAGCATCCACAACTGGCATCCTATGAAAACCATTTGATATGAAACTAAAATCCTCTGAAAACAACAACTCTGCAAAAATTAATTATGTCTGGCACTGGGGATTTGTAGAAATTGCTTTGGATTCGATTTCTCAAACATATCAGAAGAGAACCTTAGAGTCTAAACTTTTGAACATGGATTCATTTTCACACAAGGAATGTAGAACTTGAAGTATCTTTCTCTACCAGTCAACCGGTCATTTATCATTGCTTCTCAAAGTCAACCACTTAACAACTTTGTTAACTCAAACTCAGTGAAAATGTAGAAATGGGATTTAGAATCAACTGGGCAAAGTGGTCAAATGGATTGACCAAAGTCTAGAAATATTCAAGAAGGTAGACTTCTAGGTTTACAATGCAAGGGAACTTTCAAATCTTTATGTCACTGAATGGGGTAGAACTTGTAAGACCTTAAAGTAGGGCAATTATAATTTTGCATTTGACACTCAAAGAAACTAAATAAAATGCCAATGGAATGGCTTTGGAAAACTTATCAACTGAGCTCACAGGGGTCTTAAAATGGGCATGGAGGTTCAATTTCATGCCTACAACATACTTCAATAACCCTTATATCATGACTATCAACTGAGCTCAAAATATAAACCACTGAAGTGGGTCACTTAGGAAATTTTGAATAAGTGCAAAGTGCAGATTTGTGTAAACACCTACAAATGGCTAATTCCAAAGCACATCAAAAATGGAAACTAAGAGCTGAAACCCACTACATTTTTTGAATGATAGGTAAGGCACATGTCCCCCAAGTGGTTTCTCATAACAATTATCAAGTCCTTTTTTACTTGCATCCAAACTTGGGTTCTTACAAAAGCTTCTTAGGGGCAACAACTTTTCCTTAGAGGAAAACACAGAATACTCACTCTTAAATATACTCAGAAATTTAGAGTTTCAATAGTGGCTCTGACTGGGGACACGTGCCCCATGCGGGCATGTAGATAATTTAGAATCATTGGTAGAAGAAGACCACCCTTAAAAATCAAATCAGATCTTTTCTCTTTCCTTTCTCTTCTCTTCAAAAATAGGGAATCCTTATTGAAAGAAAACACACCACACGACTGAAAGGAAAGCGACTGCACAAACAAGGAAATTATTTACAAAAGGCCTAAAGCCCCAAAAATGGAATCACCTCTTACCTCTATCATACATCTGATTTTCATATCTGTAGAACAAAGACAAACTAAAACTACTACTTGCATCAGCATGATAAAATATGCTGGCATGAATCTTCAGCATATGAAATAAAAAGAAATCAGCAAACTCACCATCAATTGGAAAAATTAAATCATCTAACCGCTGTGAATGATAATCATTGTGTGACACCAAAATATCACAACCTTCACTATCACTGTCTTGCTGAAAAAAGAAATATTCCAGCTCACTCTCAATGCTGGAAACATCCATATACCGAACATTAGTTTGCACCAAAGAACAAGCTTCTTTTGTAACAATACTTTGCAAACTAAAATAGAACATCTCAAAAAAAAAATTTGACTGCATAAAATTAGGGGTGTCTTGCCGATCAATAGTTCTATCAATGTCTTCTAAAAAGGTATTGTTAATCAATGGCTTGCCTATTATTTACAAATCTGAGAAAACACTTTCTGATTTATCACTCCCTTCAGTACCACAGTCTACATAAGAATCCATGATACTAAACTTGTCAAAATCTGAATGTATACCAACATATGAATCTTCACACTCATCATACTTTACATTATCAAGTTTCTCATATCCATATGCATTATCATCTTGCAAAGTATCCAACTCAAATATAGGAAAGCAATTAGCACCATAAGTGTCATATTTCACACTCTCATCAAAATCATCAGTATCAAAACATATATCCATTGGGCATTAAAATTTAGAGTCATTTTTAGATACATACCTTGAAAATCAACAGCTAAGAGCTCTGAGATTTTCTCACTGCTTAGAGGATATTGGACTTCATGTTTACCTTCCTTGGCCTCTTTCTTGATGCTGCATATATCTTCCTCATTAGAAACAAGGAGTGAGACCTCTTGGACCCTATCATCTTGTGAAAAGAAATCACTACATCAACTTACATCCACATTGTAATAATCATCTTGTTGTTCACACAGAATTTCTTTAAACTAAAACAATAAATCTGCATCTTCATGCTGAGAAAAATAAAAATCTATAGACTCAAGGGGAACATTCCCAACTACAGATTCATCTTCATCATCTTGTCGTTAATAGACTTCATTGTCAGCATTATAATCAGCATCACTAGAAAAAGTAGACTTAGCATCATCTACATAACTAGAATGATATTCAACATCCTCAATATTTTTTAGATTCTAATTTCACAATCGAATCTATCCATCCTATGGTATGTTCAATTGTTTCTTCTCTAAGGGATCCAAATCAATTGACTGATTCAGGTACACAAAGCTCTAAAAAAAAATCTATCTATGCTAACTCTGGAAATTCAATGGATGCTAAAAGATTTTCAACTGCGTTACAAAACCTTTGATAAAACAAATATGCTGCCTCTTTCTTCCTCTCCCCTATCTCATATCTTAAAATCAACAGGGCTTTCTCTTGGATTCTTTTCTCTCCTAATGCAACATCTCTATTAGATTTCTCAAGCTCGGACTGATAAATATCAGATATGGAAAAATCATACTGATCCATGGGAACCAGATCTTCCATTTTACCATTTATTTAACAACAACTTATTCTGTCATAAAATTTTATCCAACTTTATGCAATCATTTTCCTTACATAACCACAACATAATTCTGATTTAGTAAATGAACTCTTAAAAAAAAATTATGGAAACCTTTAGATCAATTTTCCCTTTTTCTTAGTGACTTCTTCACTTTATGAGGGGCTTTTCTTTTTTGTAAAAATAGAGGATTACCTAGAGAAAAATTTGCAGCTACTATTGTTTCTACTTCTTTACTAGATACAGGGCAGATCTAGAGCCTCTTTTGTAGCTCCATCGGATTCTTTTCTCACAGAGTCACCACCTCCTTTTAGAGGAAAATTTTCAAACAGTAAGAGATATTTACAAATTCCTTTTAATTCTGGGTTTGTTCCAAACAACAAAGTCACACAATATTCTTTCAATTTTCTGCAAAGAAAAATACTTTCCAGGTTGTTCTCTCTCAAAGACCTGAAACAAATTTTAGATTCCTTTTCTTGACTCTCTTTCTTACAACCAGATTCTGATGTTGATTCAGCCAAGCAAGAAAATAGACATCTTAAACTTGCTTATCTTAAACTTCAAATAACAACTGATATCAATTTTACACTATCACAAAACAACCAGGATTCTCCAATTTTAATAGAGTCGCCACCCACAAGAAGTATGGGATTAAATTTCATAAAGATTTTTGGGATTAGATATAAACTTTAGAACAATAGAGGTTCTTTGACAAGTTCAACAATATTTTCTACATCTTTCCTCAGCAGAGTCACCATTTTGTTGGTGCGACTTGGATGGGCAAACTCAATCTAAAATTTGATTTAAATTTAAAAACACCAGAGATTTTGTGAAAGGATCAGCAAGACCATTTCATATCTATCTCTAGTAGAGTCACCATTTCATTAGTACTTTTTCTTGCAGAATCTGTATAAGTATCAATGCTTGACTCTATGACTCCCGAATCATGATTCTTGCAAGTAAAAATACTAATTAACGAGGATTTGATCCTCCTTCTACTTTGAGATCCACAGACTCAAGCGCGTGTACCTCTTGACTTATTTCTTTCCTATAAATTAGACATTGGATTTAGGGTTCTCACAATGATTTACTAATGTCTTTTGTTGCCACCGATGCAGAGCTTCAAAAGCCAATTAGTGAATTTGACAAGAGTAAATAACACTACATAAAATGGCCAATGTGACAAGGATATTCATCCTTCTTCTCTTCAAGTTTAAAACTCAGATATGCTAGCCTAAAGGATTTAGTTCTTTAACGAATCAATAACAATGTATGTACTATTCAATACAACTCCTAAACATCCATTCTCTTAAACATGAAATGAAAAGATTGATGATGAAAACTGCTAGACCAACAAAGACCAGTGCATTATCTATTGGGCAACATAGTCAAATAAACATACATCCACAAAAAAACCCTCTAATTCCAAACACACAAAAACAAGTGAAGTGGCTTACAAATCACTCTTTTCACTCCAACACCTAGACATCAAATTCATTTTCAAACCCTATACTCTTAGATTTTGTCTCTAAGATTTACTCCCTCCTTGAAAGAAACTTAAAAACACAACTCACAACTACCTTATAACCAGTGCATTAAAATGCCTTACAGATTAACACACATGATTTCAAGACAAGACACAAAGACTTCAACAAGCATTGAACAAGGATTCCATTGTTCTTTATTAAATTTCTATTTGATTATGCATATTTACAAGACAAAGAGATCATAGAGACAAGATCCCAAAATTAGGAAACCCCCCAATAGTATTGATTTCAACAGCCTTGTAACAATAGAGAAGAGGAAAGACAAACTCAACCATCGACACCTATCTATTTCCACACAAATATCTTCTCCTCCCAAGAAAATATGATCTCCTTCTGCAACTGCCACTTGCTTGCAATCATCAATTTCCCCAAATTTGATTCCACTTACCTTCTTCAAAATTTGATTTCACTTGCCTTCTTCAAAATCTGATTTCATTCTGTGAGAAAATCCTTCTGTGAATGCATATCTTTCAAGTTTTAAATAAAAATATTTCACCTAACTATAGAAAATGACTATGCTGTTTTAACTTGCACATTACTTTATATTTTGTATTTTATCTCCTTTTCTATGCAAATTTGATCTTATTTTCGCTTTAATACTTGCACAAACTATAGTCCTTTTAATTCCTCTTATCTTTTAAATCTGCACAGACTATCGTCCTTTTAATTCCTCTTATCTTTTAAATCTGCATATTTCCCTATCTTGGAATTTCTCTCTTTTATGCATTTTCTCCTAGAACTCACCAGAATCTGCCAAGTGTCATGTGTTGATTTTCTGCCCTGTAACTAGCTTTGAGAACTCTTCCTCTGCCCATGGTGTATCTAGAGACCAGGAGATAACTTAGTCTCTAGATCTCTGAATCATTTCTTTAACCCCTGGTTTATCTAGAGATTTGGAGATAAGACTTTATCTCTAGATCTCTGAATAAAATTAACCTTGACCAAGCTTTAACCTCAGGTTCATCTGGGCTAGTGTATCTCTAAATATCTAAATTTTTTTGCTAACCTAGGGTTTGTTTTGAGATTTCACACGAGCCCTTGATCTTGATACAGATCTGATAGTTGGGGCGTGATCTCTTAATGTTAGGCACTTAACCACTAGCATGATCTAGAGATCTGGCATAATGGTTAGTTAACTACTAGGTGAAATCTTGGAAGGTTAGGCACTTAACTGCCATCATTTGGAGATCTAGCACAACAGTTAGTTAACTACTGGGTAGAATCTCTGAAGGTTAGGCACTTAACCACCAATATCTAGATATTCGACGTGATGGTTAGTTAACTGTTGGGTAGAATCTCTGAAGGTTAGGCACTTAACCGCCATCATCTGGAGATCTGGCACGATGGTTAGTTAACTGCTGGGTGGAATCTTTGAAGGTTAGGCACTTAACCGCCAACATCTTGTGACTTCAAAACATCTCACCACATGTCTGGTCTATGTGTCAACACCAATGTCATTGCCACCTATCCGCCAGCTCACTGCCAAAATTTCTTTCCTCCAAAGTTGCCTATTTAGCACACAAATTGAGGCACCTCCTACACGCATCCCAAGAGCCTCTAGGATCTTTCTTCATATTAAATTTTTTGTGATTTACCTTTTAAGCATTGCATTAGCCCACCACCTCATTCACTACATTAGCCAAGGGGCCTCTTGGCTCTTATTTATTTTATATTACAAGGCCTGGCATAGTAAAACATTTTAAAATTCCTACCCACCAGAAATGTGGGATTAATGTTTAACATGCCTTCCAAGCTTTGAAGCTTTGCCTCCTCTCTTTGGCCCGCACAAAATACCACTATTTACCTCCTTTATTGCTATTTTTTAAATCTTCAAAACATCTCCTTTACTGCGCATGACTCCACCTTTTGTTACACATCCATCCTCTCTTGTCAATGCGCAGGCCATGTTGTTCATTGCACCTGCCAAATTCAAAGTGCAGGCTTTACAAAAGTCCACGCATTACCTCCCTTGCGTAGTCACCCCACAACCCTTTGCATGTTTATTGTACAGACCTTATGAAAACAACATGTGCAGCCACTCCCTTGATGTAATGCATAAGTATTTTGCATTCTATTGATCTCCACCATGCGTTGGCTAATGTGCATTTAGTTTTGTCTCCTTATGTGCTGGGTCCCTTTCTTAATGCATGCATAGACCTCTGTTGAAACTCATGCGTAGCTTCTAAATCTTTGATGGCATGCATAGTCCCCTCTCTCATTGTCATGCGCTGATTGCATTTGCATTTAAAATAAACCATGCGCCGCTCTTGGTAATTACACCATTCACTTGCATTTGTTTTAAAACATTTTAAACACCCCCACAAAACTACTATTTAAATCGATAATTGATTTAAAATAATTATGTACTTTAAAACCACATAAACTGAGCGATGAACTTTGATAAACCATGCTATATCCCTGAGATCTCAGCTTACGAATCTTCATCCAAATATCAACCTTTACCTTCAGACTACCTAAACATAAACCATTGTGCAATTGGATGATGAAGCATTGACCTGGCAGCTATTAAAAACAATTCATTATCTTTCTACAAATTGATCTTACTAACAAAATATGGCCTCTGGAAACATCTTTAAAAATGACTAAAAGAACTCCCAGGGCTCTCAAATCTAGAAGACATGGAGTCTTTCATGTTTAATAATAGTCTACAAAAACATTTCTTCATGACACTTCTTGAGGTGATACATTTTAATATCCCAAGTTGACGACTTTCACAAACTACAAATGCACTTGTCAAAACACATGTGCAAACCACTTCGGATTTACTTTTGCAAAAATATCAAACCACACCTTGAGACTCAACCACTGATCCAGGTAGTACACTTAGATGCAAGGAGAGTGCATCCACAAATGGCATCCTAAGAAAACCATCCGATATGAAACTACAATCCTCTGAAAACAACAACTCTACAAAAATTGTCTAACACTGGGTATCTGTAGAAATTTCTTTGGATTCAATTCCACAAACCTATCAAAAGAAACCCTTAGAGTCTGAACTTTTGAACATGGATTCATTTTAAAACAAGGAATGTATAACTTCAAGTAGCTTTCTCTACTAGTCAACCGATCATTTATCATTTCTTCTCAAAGTCAGCCACTTAATAACTTTGTTAACTCAAACTTAGTGAAAATGTAGAAATTAGATTTAGAATCAACTGGAAAAAGTAGTCAAATGGATTGACCAAAGTATAGAAATATTTAGGAAGGTACACTTCCAGGTTTACAGTGCAGGGGAACTTTCAAATCTTTATGTCACTGAATGGGGTAGAACTTGTAAGACCTTAAAGTAGGGCAATTAGAATTCTGCACTTGACACTCAAAGAAACTAAATAAAATGCCAACAAAATGGCTTTGGAAAACTTATCAACTGAGCTCATAGGGTTCTGAGAATGTCAATGGAGGTTCAATTTCATGCCCACAACATACTTCAACAACCTTTACATCTTGACTATCAACTGGGCTTAAAACATAACCCACTGAAGTGGGTCACTTTGGGAATTCTGAACAAGTGCAAAGTGCAGATTTGTGTAAACACCTGCAATTGGCTATTTCCAAAACACATCAAAAATGAAAATTGAGAGATGAAACCCACTACATCTTTTGAATGATAGGTGATGCACATGTCCCCCAAGTGGTTTTTCATAACAATTATCAAGTCCTTTTTTACTTGCATCCAAACTTGGGTTCTTACAAAATATTTTTAGGAGCAACAACTTTGCCTTAGAGGAAAACATAGAATACTCACTCGAAAAATATACCCATAATTTTAGAGTTCCAACACAATTTATTATGATTCAATAGTTGAGAGTGTTAAAGAATCTTGTTTCTTTCTTGACCTAGAAACCAACTGGGAGCCAAGAAAGTAAGTTTCACCACTAGTACTTCTCCGGTTATCCAAACAAGAGACCCAATTTGAATTAGTATAAGATGTTAGCATAAAATATGAAATTTTTGGATACCATAATCCAAACTCTTCTATTCCCTTCAGATATCTAAATATCCTCTCTACTTGCATAACATGTGATTGTTTTGGTTCTTCACAAGCTTTCAGTGAATCATCTTCCTTAGTCGACTTACATTCAGTAATAATAGGAATACATACTAGTTTAGAAATCTCTAAACAAAAAATCTTCAACAATTCTTTGACATACTTCAACTAAGAAATGAAAATTCCTTTACTATTTTAATTTACCTACAACACTCACCAATCATGGACATCTAAAATTCCTTCTACATCACCTCTACAAATTCCCTACACAATTCATCCTTTCCTCCAAAGATAATTTCATCAACATAAACCACAACAATAAAAATTTGATCTTAATAAATTTCGTAAAAAAAATTACTACCTTTTGACCCTTTTTGAAATCCTTGTCCAATCCGATATCTCTCCAATCTACCATACTAGGCCTTGGGTGCCTTCTTTAATCCATATAATTCCTTCTTCAATTTTCACACAATATTCATATTCCCTTTTGATCCAATCCTTCCATTTGTCCGATGTAAACTTCTTCTTTCAGTTCCCCATTCATGAATTTTGAGTTAACATCCATCTGATAAACCTAGAAATCTTTGAACGCTACAAATGCAAGAAATATATGAATTGCTTCCATTAAGGAAACATGGGCATAAGTCTCATCAAAATATATGCCTTGAATATTAGTGTAAAATTTTCATACTAACCTTTCCTTATTCCATATTACCTTACCATTTTTATCCAACTTATTCCAAAAACACATTTAGTACCAATCTCATTCTTGTCAACCGGTCTGTGTACAAGTTCCCAAGACTGATTCTTTTCTATTTGATCAAGTTCTTCCTTCATTTCTCTTACCCACTTCTTATCATTTCATGCTTCTTCAACAGTCTTAGGCTCAATTTATTAAAGTAAACACAACAAAACTTGCTCTTGTGACGCTCTTCTTGTAATAACGCCTCTATGCTTATCACCGATAATCTAATTCTCAGAATAATTTCTCTATACATAGCTTGGTGTCATTATTGTAGATGTTGGAGCTTGCCTTGTATCTTCCTCATCTTTCTTTCTTTTTTTTTAATCTTCTATATCAAACTCATATTAAATGTGTTTCTTATGAGTTTTATGAAAATCTTCATCAAACTTCATATTTACATTTTCAACAATCTTAGTCAATCTGTTGTTGTAACACCAGTACACTTTGATTTTTGTAGAATATCCAAGAAATATACCTTCTTCTTCTCTATTGTCAAACTTTCCCAGATTATCCTCATCTGTAGGAATGTAACATCTTCTTCCAAAAATATTGAAATATTTCATTGTAGGTGCTCTTCCATGCCATATCTCATATGATGTCTTTCCATACTTCTTCTGATAAAAAAATCTATTGAGTGTGTACATAGTTATACACATCGCTTCTCTTTAGTAAACCTCTGGTAAACATGCTTCCTTCATCATTTTCCTTACTACTTCCTGTATTGTTTGATTCATTCTTACCATTACACCATTCTACTGTGGTGTTCTAGTTGCTGAAAATTGTCTCTTAATTCCATGTTTCTCAAAAACATTCTTAAACTCATCAGATGTAAACTCTCCTTCTTTATCAGATCCCAAACATTTAATCTTCCTACCACATTCATTCTCAAATCTTTCTTTAAAAATATTAAACTTATCAAATGCTTCTTATTTTTCTCTTAGAAATGCAACCCAAGATAATCCTTAATAATCATCAATGAAAATTATGAAGTATCTCTCACCTTGTAAACTCCTTTTTCTTGTAAGAACACACAAGTCGGTGTGTACTAGATCCATTAAGCTGATAGATGAATAATCTTTTTCCTTGAATGACCCTCTTCTCTACTTTCCTTCTTGACATCCTTTTCATATAACATTGTCTTGTTTACACAATTTAGGTAAGTCGCTTACTGCACATGATGAACTAATTCTTACTAAGTTATCAAAATTTATATGACACATCGTTCAGTGCCAATGAAAAATGTCATCAATTTGAGATATTCAACATGCTAGTATAGCTCCTTGAAGTTGGTACATGTTCCTTCTTGTCCTTTTTCCAACTATAATCACTACTCCAGATATTTTCTGAATCTCACATCCTTCATTCTTGAACACAACATCATAACCATTCTCACACATCTGTCCAACACTCAAAATGATAGAAATATAAAATCCAAGGTTTTATTCTTCTTCAACATAGAATAAATAATCCTATGTTTCTGACTCATCACTTAAATACTAGCATCTTCATTAACATAGTAAGCTTTCTTATTGAACTTCTGAAACTTTTGTCTAGGCCCTTTCTTTGGACACCTAGTAGCCAAATGATGAATATTACCACATCTAAAACACTTAAGAGGTAACATACCTCTATATTTTTCATTGCCTTTCTTTAGATTCCTTGCAAATTTTGGTTCCATCTCATTCGATTCTTCATATTCCGAATCTTTCTCTATATTTGTGGCTTTGAATGTTGTCTCAGATCTACTCTTGTCTTTTGTTAACTTTCTCATCTCAAATGCAGTCAGGGTTCCAAACAATTATTCTCTGGTAAACTTCTTCAGATCATAAACTTCCTAAATCATCAATATCTTGTCACTGTAGCTTTTTGGTAGGGACATCAAAATATTTTCCATGACAACTTCATCTGTGATATTTCCTACTTGATTCTTGACTTTATTTACTACATTATCAACCCTTTGAAAATAGCTTTTAATATCTTCACCTTCTTCCATTCTCAAATTCTCATAATGTTTCTTTGCTGTTAACTTCTTGGATAACTTACCTCTATCATTCCCTTCATAAATATATTTCTATTTTTCCCAAACTTCATAAGCGGTCTTCAATGAAATAACCTTAGCTAACTCAGTCTTTGATAATCACTAAAGATTGTATTCATTTCGTTCTCATTCTTCTAATAGGTTGTGATTTCATCTTTAGTTTTGAATCCTTTCAAAGGAATAACATACTTCATCTCCACATTCTTTGAGGTAGTATAACTGATTGAGATCATATATCCTCTCATCTACTCTTTCCGCAAACTATAGCCAAATCCATCAAACATAGGGATGCTCAGTTTGTGTGCCATCAGAACTTCCTCAAATGGTTAAGCTCTTCATTGAGGAACTAGGCTCTAATACAATTTATTGAACATGCCTCATAACTAAGAGAGGGTAAATCAATTATTCACAAATAATTTCTTAAACTTTGACTGAATCGGTAATAACTTAAACCAATTAGAAACTTATAAAAGATATAAACATGAAGTCACGAAAAACATCAACACAATGAACACTAGAATTTATGTGGAAACCTAAACTAGGAAAAACTACAGATAAACTATTTCTCATGAAATGAACACCACTTAAGGTGAATACGACAAAGGTGATTTTACAAGGGCTCACTACCAGTTTTTTCACCACTGTTTGGATCTATGTTAGTTGGGAGAACTACCCATAAAATGGAAATGTTATTTTCTTATATAATTAGGCTCACTACCAATAAAAATAGGCTCACTGCCAGGAAATAAAAATGAAAGGAGAATCCACCACTGAAGTCATTGTCATCATTACTTTGCAATACAAAAATGATATATTAGTCTACTACCAATTTCATAACTCACACATAAATCAAACCACATTCGATATTTCCTTGCCATATTCAAATTCACTTCACATAATCAAGCATTGCATAAATAATAGGGATTAACGCTCTTCTTATAATACTTGATGCAAGTGACCTGTGTGCTAAAAATGTGTCACGCTTATATGAATCATTATATCTAAGATTCCTCAAGAATGAGGTCTCGAATGATGACTCATAGCTCTCTATTAATGGAGTACAAGGGTTTGTAATGTAGGCCCTCAGATTGACCTAGTTTATGCCCATGCAAGTACACCATAAAACGAGAGATTTAATGCATGAAAATGAAATCTATTCTATATGATAACAATGCAAGAAACAAAATTAATCTATATGATAACAATGCATCATTATTCTATGAAAGGAAATACAAATACAAAATTAATCTATGAAAGGAAAAATGAATCTAATCTAACATTCAAGTGCAAAATTAATCTAAATGGATTGCCATGGGGCATGAAAGAAGAAGACAAGAAGAGAGAAGTTGCAAGACCTAAGCTTAAGTGCTCAAAATCTCCTCTAAAATTGCTCTCCAAACCTACAGCATAACAATAGCCTAAAATATTCATTTTCAAATGAGAAGGAGAGGTTTCCTTATAAAGAGAAATGGATGGTAGAGATGAAGAGGCAAAAATCAAAGGCTATGATTAAGAGCCAAAAAGCCCACCACTTAGGAAGATGTGTAAAAAAAGGAACTTTATTTATTTTTATTTAATTTATTTCCTTTTTCAACAAAGAGAGATTTAAGTGGGGGTTTTATTTAATTAAAAGAGGGATTTTCTTTTAATTAAATAAGATTATTTAATTTAATTAAAAGAGATATTTTAATTAAATGAGATAATATTATTTAAGTAAGATAGATCTTAATTAAATAAGATAAGATTATGTAATTAAAAAGGAATTTTAATTAAATAAGATAATTGATAAAATGATCAAACTTTAGAAAATATTGAAATAATTGAACTAATTATGATTTGATCAAGGAAATTGATTTGAATTGAAAATGTTGCAAAGCATTGATTCAGGAATTTGATAAATTGATAAATGGGGACCCATAGTCTAGGCGACCTTTTTAGGGTGCATATATTTGCCCCTCTTTGACTAATGTGTGATCATTCTGGGAACACATGTAGTCAAAGAATGTAGTTGAAGTGTGAGATTGATTTGGGATCACAAAACAACATAGACATCAACACCGTTATAAATAAGTAATTGACATCAAAACAAAGATAAGCTGATTGCAAAAAAGACAAAGTCAACACTGTTGTAAATAAGTAATTGACATGTCCGAGATAAGTATCTTAGGCAAGGTTGCCCCAAGAGGTATAGTTGATAGGATTGATAAAGCTGAATCAAGGATTGAAGTTTTATAGGTACTGCCCCCTCGTGATCAAAATCGAAAAGAGATAGAGGAGAAACAACAAATTGATAAATTTGATCAAATCAAACTAAAGATAAGGTTCTTTATGTAAGATGAAAGATATAAGGATCACAGAACCAAGGTAGATCATCAAGCATGAAATATTATGCCCCAAGGTTGAATTAGAAGAAAA
>MU226592.1:0-10800 GCA_018584345.1 Thuja plicata | reverse complement strand
TGCCCCAAGGTTGAATTAGAAGAAAAGAAGTGGGGTGAAAGTGAATGAAAGATAGAAGTTTGGAAGAGGTGGAAAGAAATGGAGAGAAGAAAGAGAATTTTCCTTAAGAAAGAGAATGCCCCAAAATCAATCAACTGTTTAAGATGGAAAATTTTGATTGAGATCACAAAATAAGATAAGGAAATAAAGATCAGAACGTGATCATAGTTGATTAAAAGTCCAGAAGAAAGATGAAGGAAAACCCTTGCAAACTCATAATGCAGCCTAAGAATGCAAACTAACATGAGGTCTAACAATGCAAGCTAAATGAAAATGCAAAGGTGTACTTGCAATAGGGAAACTATAACATAGGACTTTGTGTTCATCATTCATAAGAGAATGTTAAGGAACTTATTTTCATTATTGGACCATTATTAATGGACATAAAAAAATCACACAATCATCACTAGTCACAAGTGCAACTATGAAGATATGAATGTGATTTATATCAGACTGGAATGTGGAAAGATTCTAACATAAGCATCAAAGACATAAAGGTCAAGATGACTGTGATGTTATCTTAGCCAATTTAATATAGCAAAACCATACTCGCATCAAGGCATAGAGGCCAGGATGACCAACAGAATGGTTGTGCAAAAATAGTGAAGCATAAAGCATGAAGCAAATAAAAACATGTCCCATTCCCCAAGTCCTCTAGCTATGCATCACAGAGAGACTTATTAGAGAAGGAAACTCAACGGAAATCAATAAGAGTCATCACACAAAAAAAATATCATGACATAGCTCAAGCATTAAGTGTTGTGTTTAAAAATTCAAGTGTGTTAAATGATATTGAGTTCCAAGGATAAGGATCGAATGCTCGCAAGCAGGTAAGATCGCATGACAACACTGGGTAAGACAACACTGATAAGTGTTGAAAAACACTCGATGTCGGGAGTTGTATTGAAAAATACAGTTGGGGTGGTGTTGGAAAACACTATCTGTGAGATTTCCTAAATACTAATGCATCCAAGAGACCAAAGCTAACACAATTATGCCCCCTAGACAAAGACAAAGATCAATTCCAAACCAAGGAAACAAGGACAAGGAATGATGGAGAAAGGCTAAGTGTCAACAACATGCGCTAAGAAACATGGGTGCAAAGGCCTCAAGTATCGCCTGCTTCCAGGTTTTCACCACTTGGATTTTATTACAATTTTTTCTCTTGCATTTTTTTCATTTTTTTTTTTTTTTTTTTTTTTTAATATCTTTTTTTTGGAAGAAGACAAGCTTTTTAGATAATGCTCCTTGAAAGGATAAAAAATGATATGCCAAGGATTCAAAATGATATGCTCAAAGATGCTGATAGGGAAAGGAAGATGAAAGAGAAAAATGGAGGATAAGGTTTTATCCAAAGCGAGTGAGGTTGGAAGATATGAGGAATAGACAAATGAGGACAAATGATAGAAGGTAGAAGGATAGTGATTGGAAGGATTGTGAAAGGGTAGATGGAAAAGAAGGAAAGATCAACGTCAATACACACCTTGAAGGGTGGCGAGAGAATGGAAGAAATGTGAATGAGGAAATACGTGAAGGAATATGGTGAATGTATAGCAGAGGTTGCAGTTTAGGCACATGGAATGAAAGAATGTTTTTGGAAGAAGATGAAGTGGAAGCCTTTGGAAGCTTGAATGTCAAATTCACTTGTTGCTCAACATGAGACTCTTTCAAGAGAGACTTTTGAATCTATATAGTCATAGGCTTTTCATTTCTTTTTGATGATTTAGAGAGGATATCTTCAATGATGGATTTTGAAACCCATACTTGTCTTGTAGTTTTCTTCTTAGATATCTCTTTTGACTTTATGCCCCCATGTTGATTCGAGGAGACATGGAAATCTTATTTTTTAGATGGATTCTTGTATTGCTTCTTTTTCTTGTATTGAACATTCAAGTTTTTTCCAAAAGACTTGGGACTTATGGAGGAAGAAGAAGAATATGAATGGTTTAGATGGATGGATGGATGAAAAGGATTAAAGGGTATGCATCTATGTTGATCTTGAGGAAATATAGGAGATGGAGGGACGTAAGGACCCAATATGTATGATGAATTAGGAGGGTTAGAAGGGGAAAGTGACAAGACATAAGGATCCAAGATGGAAGGAAAACATGAAGCCCTTAGTATTGGTGGAGGAGGTCCAAGGATGGACATGGAAGATGCAAAAGGATAATCAATAAGTTCATCGGCATGTATATTACAACCAAGGACTTCACCATCTTTAGAGTGAGCATTAGGATTTTTAATAGGATCATGAACATCTTGAATAGGAGAACCTTCTTTGATAGTATTGTTTGAAGCTTGGAAAGACTTAGGAAGAGTAGAAAGTGGAAGCAAACATGGAGTGGTAGAATATGAAGATGGAAGACTTTGATCTTGACAAGGATCTTTGGATAGCATAAGTGCATAATGTTCCTCTTGATTTTTAATAGGCTTAATATTGGAAGTAACAACACCATTTTTAATAACCTTAATGGAAGTATCATGTTTGGAAAGCATAAGTGGGGTAAGGTTATTTTGATTGTCAATAAGCTCAACAGTGTAAGTAGTAACTTGATCTTGCTTAGGAGAAGACTTAAGACGTGGTGGAATGAATGAGAAAGGGCGTGCAGGATCAAAAGAACCATGAAATGGATAAGAGACATGATGAAAAGGATTGGATGAAATGTAGGTTTCTTGATCTTGATCTTTCTTTATGTTATTTTCTTTATCATTTTTAGAGTCCTCTTGACATGGAGCCACTCCTAAGGACAAGGAAGCATGTTGGAATTGTATAGGAGACTTGGGAAGAGACAAGGAAGGATTAGCTGAAGTAGGCATTATAGAATATAAAGGCTTAGGCTCTTTAAGTTTAGAATTATTGAAAGTATTCACAACCAAGTGAAGGTTAGCTTGTGTTTCTTTAAGAGGTATCCCTTGAGGACAACTATAGGAAATCGCATGAAAAGCGTTAGGACCTTTGTTGGATGAAGGATTTGTGAAAGATTTGGAAATCTTGGAAACTTTAGGAGACGTATGGGTATTGGAGGAAGTAGAGGATGGAAGGGAATCATCACAAAACAATGGTTCATCATTAACATGATCTTTCTTGAGAGTGCAATCTTTATTTTCAGCATGAGAATCCTTAGAGGAGCGATTCTTATAGTATTTATGTTTATAATCAGCGTGGTGAGCTTTCTCTTCCTTAATAGAAGTATATGTATCATCCAGGTATTGCTCACAAAAATTATCAAAGTCTCTTTCAAAATCAAAATCATTTGGATCACCATCACAATCTATCCAATGTGAACACCCATTACCAGAAAGAACAAGCACACGACTAGGAGGATTTCTAGGAATAGAGGTGTCATAAGTATCAATATATTTTCCATCATCATAGTCATCATAGTCATAAAAAATGGGTGTGCCACTCTTCGTGGAAGATGTATCACAAGGATTGTCACGTTCCTCATTATGGTATGTCTTGAAAAGAGAAGTATGACTCTTGGGAGAAGTAGAAGAAGAACGAGATCATGGAGAAGAGGAAAGTGAAGACCTAGTGGAGGAAGAAGGCTTGGATGATGAGGAAAGATGAGAATAATTAGAAGATGAAATATGTTTGGAAGAAAGAGGTTGTGACAAGATCATGAGTATGATCCTAGCAAAGGCATCTGATTCAATCATTTTTTTTTTCCATAAATTTATCACCCATGTGCTTTTTGAAGGAATACCAATCTTTGAATTGAGCAATGAGTTCAAGATCATCTATTCTCAAGAGAGGTTCCATAACAAGATAGTTGAAATTTATGGTTCTGAAAGAGGAGGAATCAAGCATGGGAGGAAGAAGAGAAAGGATGGAAATGGAACACTAGGAAGACATGGGAGATGTGGAAGAAAGAAGACCAATAGTCATTTCGTACAACTTGATACCATTTACATTCATTTGGATGTTGAGCAACATGTCATAGCACTTTTGGGGAGATCTATTGAAGTTTTCATCACACTGCTTAGGCAAAGAAGATATAGTTTCACATGAAGAAGGACCTTTTCATGTGAGGATTATCATAGGATCATGCGAATTTTGACAGTGAAACAGGTGAAAAAGTACAGATGGCAAGCTGTAAAAGTTTGGTTTTCGACTCAAGAACTCAACTTTTGTTCATTTTAATTGTCCAACTAGATGCATTAACAGGTTTTATCATTAATCAGGCACGCAAGATAGTAACTAGGGAGTTCAAGAAGACAAATGTCTTCAAACAATGAGCAAGGGACAAAGCAAAATTGCACATGAATAAGAATAGTGACGTAGTATTCTGCTCCCTAAAGATTCTACTTGTGTATGTTTTCAAAATATTTTTCAATCACGCACATTGTCCTAGAAAAGAAAAAGTTGGTTGTACTATGGTTCGTAGTAATGGTCAACTATACAAATTTTGCAATCTCAAGTGGCTGAAATCCAATCCTGGTGCACCGAGATTTTGACATAGTCCTAGAGTTTAATCAGTGAGGAGTTGTTGAGGAGATTTGACAACCCAACAAGAGACCACACATGTGGAGATTGCTTCCACAATGAAATTTATATAGCGATTGTTGCTACCATAGCAGAAATGGCTATTACCACTTGAGGTTCCATCCATGTGGTTTACCTAATAAAGGGAGTGTCCACTATGGTTAACCCTCTCTAACAAGGAAGACTCACAATATGGACCACATGGGGACTTAGTTCGGATTCAAGGGTTCCAAGTTTCTAATTCTCCCAAAAGGGAAAAGAGCATAATCTTCTAGCTTGTTCACCTTATTGAAACATAAAAAATAGATTAATTGACCCACTAATTTGAAATCACCTCATCCAAGGCTCACACAACAAAAAATGACACCAATCTCCCCAAAGAGAGAAACTACCACCAAAAGTTGAAGCCCAAGCCAAGGGAGATAATAACAAATCCTTCCCTACCTACAAGGGGATGTATCGTCAAGAAGAGCTTTGCATGTAAGAAAAGTGAATGAAACCCACTCTCTCAAGATCACCACAAATAGTGTTCATAGGGCATAATTACTATGTGAAACATATATGCAAGAAAGAAAATCTAGTTTCATTCTTTAGAGGAAAAATTGGAAATATGATATATGAAAGCAAGAAACACTCAAGCTAAACACATGAGAGGTTCATTTTTATTTCCAAAATCCAATTGTTATAGAGATGAAAAAAAATACCTCAATTCCAAAGCAATGCACTTAGTATATTTTACCTTATTGTTGCTTTTGTTGAGCTTTTCCTCGAAAGCAAGCCACGAACTCTCTAACAAGCAAGACAAGCAAACAAGTAAACAAGATATGCAATGTATATTAAACTTATGCAAACCCTAGGGTTAGATCTGAAAATCAATTGTTAGGAGAAATAATAACCAGAAAATAATCCAAATGACAACTCACATCATGCATTGAACCATGTGAAAAATAAGTGCAAGCTAATCATTAAATGCCCTTTTTTTAATTTTGATTTTTAACCTGGTCAACAAGATTGGACCTATATGACATGAATTCGGATCCCAAACCTTAAATACAAAAAATAGACCTCTATTAAAAAATAGAGAGCTTTCCAAAAATGTTAGAATTTTAAAAAGATCATTTCATTTGTGCCTTAGGGAACTATTTTCCCAAAATAGAATAGTTTTCATAAATTGGCCAAATGAGCTATGATATTTCATCCAAATTTAAAACACAAAGCATGGACCCCCTGTAGAATTTAAATACCTTTTTGAAAATATAAAAATTTCTGACAAATATGGTGATTTGCGTCAAAAATCAAATTTTTATGAGAAATAATGAACAAATTATAAAAAATTCACAATACCTTAGAAAATTCTAAATTTTTTATTGAAGCTTCTCTGATATGTAGCAAACTTGAAAATAAAATTTCAGACCAAAACTCAATATCATTTGGGAGATATGATCAAATCTTGTAAAATATAGGGTTTTCACCTCCAAGCAAATCTACACATGGGGGTTAGCTCCAAAAATAATCAAAACCAACATGTAAAGGTGGGTTACCTCATAGTGGGTGCCAAAAATGTGTGCTAAAAATATGTCACACTTCTATGAGTCATTCCATCCAAGGTTGCTCAAGAATGAGGCCTCAAATATCGACTCATAGCTCCCTAGTCATGGAGTGCAAAGCTGTGTGATGAATGCCCTTAGTTGACCTAGTTGTGCCTATGCAAGTACACCATGAAATGAGAGATTAAATGCATGAAAATTAAATCTATGATAACAATATAATAAAGGAAATTAGTCTAAATGATAACAATGCAATATTAATCTATGAAAGGAAATGTGCAAATTTAATCTATGAAAGTAAACATAATTGTAAGCTAATATGAATTTAATCTAAATGGATGCCATGATGCTTGAAAGAAGAAAACAAGAAGAGAGAAGTTGTAAAATCCAAGCTTGAGCGTTCAAATCCATCTCCAATATTGCTCTCCAAACCTGCAGCATAACAATAGCCTAAAAGTTTTAGTTGTGAATGAGAATGAGAGGGCTCCTTATATAGGAAAGTGAACGGTTGAGATTAAGAGGCAAAAATAAATGAGCAATGGTGGAGATTAAATCTTGACTGATCCATGTGCTCGTTAAAAGCAAAAAGCCCAACACTTAGAAAGATGTGAAGAAAAATGAATTTTTATTTAATTTATTTCCTTTTTCATCAAATAAAGTTCTTTAAGTGGGGATTTTTATTTATTTAATTAAAAGAGGGGTTTTCTTTTAATTAAATAAGATAAAATTATTTAATTAAAAAGGAATTTTAATTAAATAAGATTATTTTATTTAATAAAAAGGAATTATTTTCTTTTAATTAAATGAGATAATTGATGAAATGATCAAACCTTAGGAAATATTGAAATAATTGAATTAATTACGGTTTGATCAAGGAAATTGATTTGAATTGAAAATGTTGCAAAGCATTGAATCAGGATTTTGATAAATTGATAAATGGGGGCCCATAGTCCAGGTGACCATTTTAGGGTGCATACACAACCAAGTCAACCTAAACCACTTTTAATTAAGTCACACCAAAACATTCCCGCTTTGGTAAGTAATGAAACATGGACCACCTTTCTCAAAAAACATGTCTTGCACATAACAACATGCTTCACACACATCAGCATGCTATAAAAGATCCTAGATCTTTGGTAACAATAGATAGGATCTATACATTACAAATGCATCAACTATTAGATCTTCGGTAACAATAGATAGGATCTATACATTACAAATATTTCAACATGTGTTGTACATAGAAAGGTACCTGCACCAACACATATAAGGATAAAAATTTAAAGCACGTCCATCAACAAACACTTGTACCAATACACCTTACCAAAAGACCAATATATCCAAACCTCTTTTATTCATGAGATATGTTGACATCAATCACAACAACAACAATAGCATCAAATTCACATTATAAAAACTATTGATAATTTTCCTATTGGCCAAGTTATTGCAGAGGCAGTGGAAGTAGTTGAGGAGGAGGATAATGCTATTCAGGTGAAAACATAGGAGGAAGGGGCAAGTATGCAAATGGACACTAAGTTTCCCTTGGGAAACCTAGGAGAACTAGTTACAAGTGGAGTTTGAACCTTGATTAATATCCCTAACATCACTTTTCCTATGATAAATTTTGGGAAGGAGATAAAAAAGGTTAGTGAAAGTAAATGAACCCCATCTTGTCTGAGAATTCAACAAAATTATCTTAAAAATGGTACTTTGGAGAAGCCTCCTAAGGTGGGAAGGAAGAAGGATCAATCAAATGTGAAGCTATCCAAGGAGACATCATTGGCGTCTTGAATGGTGAAGACCATTGACTCTTACTTCTCTTCATATCATAAATAATTGCTCTCTCATGGAATGTAAGGGGGTTGAATAGTTGGTTGTCTCTAATCCTCTTGATGCTCTTTTTTTTTTAATTTAGGTTCAACTAAGTTGTCTATTAATAATATGTTCAACAAGGTAGGAACATTTTGAGCCTAAATTCATTGTAAATGCATTGGGGCTCAACACCATTTAGTGGGTATGGCGTGCATGTGGGACCCGCATAAGCTTGTTCTAATTTGGTGGATTTTTAGCAGATTCTCTATCTCGATGCTTGTTACAAGTTATGAAATTTGTGAGAATCTTCTTTTTACTAATGTTTATGCACCAACTGATTTTATAGGATAAAATTTTCTTTGGTCACACATTAGATATGTTTGTTCCCGTTCCCCTTTGTTTCCTTGGATTTTGGTAGGAGACTTTGATGCTACCTCTAGTTTATATGAGAAAAGGGGAGGAAATTCAATCTTGGATCCTTCTATGTATGTTTTGATAAATAATATTGAGTTTTTTAGCTAGTGGATATTAAATTATTTAATGGGTTGTTTAATTGAAACAAAAGCATATGTGGAGGAGAGGTGATAGTTGAGAGATTATACAAATTTATTGTTTATTTCTATTGGTTGGGAAATAATTGGGATACTACCTTAGAGATCTTAGATTGGAAAGGATATGATCATTGGTTTATCAAGCTTTCTACTTCTATTTTTCAGATTTCAAAGAATCCTTCATTTAAGATTCATATGATGTGGCTTCGTGATAATTCTCTAAAAAATATTATGATGGGGTGGTGGGTTGAGGGGAACCCTACCTGATGTAGTCACAGATGGAGAAACCTCAAGGAAATAAGACCAACCCTTGTATCCAATACAACACAATAGAAATAATAAGCCAAGATGGATATAAATTAGAGATCAACCTTCGTTTATTATTAGAAAATCATTTACAACATATCTACAACATGCAGTCTCACATGCCAAGAATACATGACTAATTATGATTAGAAAAACCTTACAAACCCTAGCCAAAATAATTCCAAAAAATATTAAGAAAAATCACCTACCTCTTAGGAACAAGAGCATAAGCTTCTAAAGTAATCACAACACCAGGTCGGCCTCAGAAAGATCACATTTCCCAATAATGGAGAAAACATGTTACATCAAACAAGTCGAGATCCAAATCATCAGGTTGAACCTTAAATGTAAGAAATGAGAGATGCAATCATACAATAAATTCAATCTCAAATGTATCAATGTGGTAACACCAACATGTATGGAGATTCTCGTCGGAAGATTGAAAAATGATCAAAAAATACAATGACTAATTGGGAAAATGAAGAACAGGATAGTCAAGAAAAGAATATGAAAAATCTCACTGGAGATGAATCTAAATGATGTGTGATCATAGGATAAGGTCTATAAAAAATAAACGAACACACTGTAGCGACTACAACACAAAAGAACAACCATAGATCAGCTGCTAACAAAAACACCAGACTGATCAAACAAGAAACCAAATATTAAATTGTTTGATGCAAGATTGTTAAGATCCCAAGATGATCCTACATCATACACCCATGGCATTTAAAAAATTGAACCTCTCAATTTGTTGGGGCCAAAGGAAAATCAAAGTGGTCAACCTCTGCCTAATAAATTTATGAAGAATCCTCTAATGGTTTATCCTTCCATTTGACAATATGTTTCATATACTACTTACCTCTTGTACTTCGACCAACTCTACTATCCAGCATCTTCTCTATCTGATCCATCCACTTTTTAGGTACCACTTCCCAACATATGATCATTCACTGCTACTACAATTTGATTCATGATACTCATAGAAATCTACAAAATTAAATATTGGTGATATATCCATGTCCTCTAGTAATTCCACTTCATATCCATTCCCTGAATAAAATTTCCTTAAGATCTTACAAGGACCAAAATTCTTCATCCTTAACCTATTATAAGTACCAATAGGAAATCTTCCCTTCTACAAGTATACCATAAATTCATCTCCAGCTTGAAATTCCTTATGCCTCCTCTTCATGTCTTCTCTCCTCTTATAAAATTGATTCAGTTCCTTGAAAATATGTCTCACTCCTTCATGCAATGATCTCATAATATCATCAAATTCCTCTCCTTACCAAAGCTATCAACTTATCAATGCCAAAATGTCATGCCTTCTAAACCTCCACCATATTTCTAATTAATCAGATTATCTCTCATGGAACTCCTAGGTATACATAATTGACTACCTCTAAATAAAATTCCATCCTAAAGTAAATAATCCAACCACTTACTTCTATTGATAACAATAGGTTCCTTACAAGCCTTCCATGGTTCACTAAAATTTGGATCTTCCACATATAAGACCTTGAATTCATCAAATCCCAATACTGCAATTTCATCTTAGTCAACAAAGTTCTCCTACTCAAAGCATTATAAAATTTATTTCACACACCACTCTTATGTTTAAACACAAATGTATAACTCTGCATAAACTCAACCCATCTCATATGTCTCTGATTAAACTTACCTTGGTTTCTCAAATACTTCAATGCTTGATGATCAATATATAGTACAAAATCCCTAGGTAACAAATAATGTCTCCACTTCCTCAAAGATTGAATTATAGCATAGAATTCCTGATCATACATTGAATACCTTCTCTTAGCATCATTCAACTATCACTGAAATAATAAATATGTCTTCCTTCTTGAGTCAAGACAACTCCAAATTGTACTTCCACTAGAATCACAGTCTAATCAACATACATTATTGAAATTAGGTAAAGCTAACATTGATTGTTCTTTCACCTTCTACTTCAATAGTGAAAAAATACTTTGTGCTCCATGTGTCCATTTGAACTCCCTTCTATCTCCTCTCATAGTTTTAGTCATCGCTCCAT
>MU226591.1:57366-69448 GCA_018584345.1 Thuja plicata | reverse complement strand
CTCAGCCACCCCTATACTGCCTCCTCAGTGGCACAAATCTTCATGGACCAGATCTTCCGTCTTCATGGCCTCCCTTCTTCCATTGTCTCTAATCGTGATGCAACTTTTACCAGTCATTTTTGGACTAAACTATTTCAGAAAACTGGCACCAAACTGAAGATGAGTTTAGGCTATCACCCACAAACTGATGGTCAGACTAAAATTGTCAACAAATGCTTGGAAACTTATCTTCGTTGCTTCACTTCCAAACAACAACATCAGTGGGCCAAGTGGCTTCCTTTAGCTGAATGGTGGTACAATACCTCTTACCACACTGCCTCTAAAATGACTCCATATGAAGCAGTCTATGGTCAAGCACCTCCAGTGCTCCTTCCCTACACTCCTAGAAGCTCACCAGTCTAGGCAGTTGACATAGTTCTCCACACCAGGGATCAGATTCTTTGCACCTTACAGGATAATCTTCACATGGCCCGTAATCGAATGAAACAGCAAGCAGATCAACACCGTTCTGAGCGTTCATTTCAAGTTGGGGATATGGTTTTTCTTCATCTACATCCATACAAGAAATCCTCCCTAAATCTTAAAGGGCATCATAAGCTGGCCCCAAAATTTTATGGGCCTTATAAGGTTCTGCAGAAGATTGGTTCAGTTGCTTATAAACTGGAACTTCCTCCTTCTTACCGCATTCATCCAGTATTTCACATTTCTTGTCTAAAGAAAGTTCTTGGTACCAACGTCAGAGAAAAAACTACTCTCCTTGAAATGGATAAGGAAGGATCCATTATCCTGGAGCCGGCGGAAATCATTGACCAGCACACTCGTTAGCTTCGCTCTCGCTCCATCTCTGAGGTCTTGATTCAGTGGCATGGCATGCAACCCGAGGATGCTACCTGGGAACCCCTTCTTGAGATTCAGCAACAATTTCCACACCTTAAGATTTGAGGACAAATATTTTTTCTAAGGGAGAGGGGATGTAAGGAAGCTGTGTGTTCCTTCTATTTATTTTGTTAGTGTAGTGTTGTCAGACACATATGCTTTGTAAGTTGTCCCGTGAGTATATTTTATTATCCCACATGCACAGGTAGTATTACTTTTCTAGATCATACTTAGTATATAAGAGTAGGTTGAGGCCTTTGATGGACACCGACGAATTTATTGTATTGAGCTTACTCAAAGGAGGTTACCCCCTCGAAGTGGCCCGCGATCAATAGATTCATTCTGAGTTATGCTATTGCTCTATATTTTGTTATTTCGTGCATTCTCACCATATTGTTGTAAGGAGGTTCCTCTCAGATGGTGCAGGAGAACTTAGGACATCTCTAAGGTCCTTATTTTTGCTTTTGGCTTGTTCTCACCCTAGCCAGGTCAGGAGTTTTTTTAAATAATTTATAAGGTAGTGTTTGTGTGTTGGTAGGATATCTAGGTTAGCCTTAATCTAATCTACTTATTTTTTGTTGTTAAGGAGTGGTTTTTGTTTTAGGTCTCTTTGAGGCTTAAATTTGGGATTTTGGGTAAAAAGGCTTGAAATGTAAGGGAAAGGATTTAATTAAGCCTAAAATGTCTTATATAATTATTTTACACCATTTGATAAGGTTAGAGGTGATTTTATTAAGTTACAATTAAAAATGCAAAAGTTGTGAAAATGTTGTCATGATAACATTTGCAACTTTGCAAAGTTGCAAGACAACTTTGTCTCCACGAAGAAAAAATATTTGTTCTAGGTCATGGTCAGTATCCTAACCACCTAAAACTAATATTTAAAGGTATAAAATCCACAAGAATCCTAGATCCTGAGGTTGGATGTTTTTTTGAAGTAATACAAGTACACTTCTTTTGCACTATATCTCTGGTTTTTCTTAAACAGTTTGAGCATTTTGTCTTACTAGTAATTTTAATGGATTGAGTCCAAAAATCTAGTGTGGGATTCATGTAACTAGGGTATTTTCCTTTCATTGTGCATATTTTTGAGGTTTCTTTATGTTGATTAGTTAGTGTTTTGTAAATTGTTTTGTAAATAAGCTAGTCTCTGGCTTGTCCAAGACTATGTGCATAAAAATGGCTTCAACATGAAACCTCACCATGGGATCATCACAGGCTTGAAGGAAATGTTAGGGGATCCTATGTATAGTGTACATATGGAAGGATAAGTCCTGTAAGTGATATTTTCTTTTATCTTTGTGAGAAATCCCTAGGCGAGTCCAAAATAACCTGGCTAGGTGTTTTCCAGTATCTTTTGGTGTTTGAATGTAGGGGTTTGATTGAAATGATGGATCCAAGTGGATTTTGGTAGTCTTTGGATTTTTTTAGAGACCCCTTAAGAAGATTGGATCTTGATCAATCTATTTGAACACATTTTGTGGCATAAATAAGTTGACTAGTTCTTGAGAAGCAAATTAGCCCTAGAAGCCCTAACATATAGGGATCACCTGTACGAATTCCTTTAGGAGTTGAGACCTCAAAAATATTGTGTGATTCCATAAAGGGTGTCAGAATATTAAATAATTTTATGGGGTTGTTTAATAAATTTTTCAAATTTTGAACAAAAACTAGTGAAATAAGGCTAATAGAGCTAATAGGCCTAAAAGACAAGATTGCATCAAAATATTGGAATCAATATTGGAGACCTTGAAAACCTAATCTAAAAGGATAAAGTGAAGTTAAAATAAGGTGTTAGAAGGTGATTGAATCCCCTATAGACACTGAAAAAGTGATATGAACAAGAAAGCCTCTTGGATGGATCCAAGAAGGAGGTAGGAAGTGAAGATTGTATCAGTGATAGTTACCCCTAGTGAAGCACATTTGGATGCCACCTTTTGGAGGATAATTGGAGAATTTATAAATCAATTAGAAGAGGGCTTCAAAGATCATAGGAGTGAGGGATAGGGTATTGAAGGAATTAGGAATAGAGAGGGTCCTAATTTTCTTGTGCAAGCACACTAGAGAGTATCTATTAGATTGGTATGAGAACATATACAGTTAGGCTTGTGGGTGGATGTTTCAACTAGAAGAGTCATTCAGAGAATCAAAAATGGTGTCTATTTATGAATTGGATAAGAAGGTGGATGAGAAATAAGTAGAAAACATATTTCTTAGGGAGAGATTGGCTCAATTAGAGAAGAAGTTTGAGCAAGTGGATGAAAAGACTGAGGAAGTCAAAGATAAGGTAGAAGGAAAGCACAAAGAAGTATCCATAGAGGATGAGGTCCCTGAACCATACCCTATCCTAAACAAAGAACACTTTTAGAAAACATTAAAATACCTAAGTGGTAAGGCACTAGAGGGAATCCCTATCTTCAGTGGGAAAATGGAACCAAAGGAAGTATTGGATTGGATTGAAGGGCTTAAAAATTACTTTGAGTGTGATGGAACAACTGAAGCCCAAAAAGTGAAAGTTGCAAAAGAAAGACTTAGGGGTTCTTCTCTCACTTGGTGGAAATTCATTCAAGATGAGAGGGAGAAAGAAGGGAAGAATCCTATAGCTACATGGAAGGTTGTGATGGCTAAGATCAAAGAAGCATATGTTACAAAGGATTATAAAATCCAGTTCCACAAGTAGAGGTAGGGCCTTAGACAAAAACATTTAGATGTCAACTGTTACATAAAGGAGTTTCAAAGACTATGTATGAGGTCTACAATTGTAGAGGATAAGAGTGTGAAAGTAGCTAGATATCTAAATGTCTTAAGGTGGACTATATAAGATGAGATTAGTCTCCTAAATCATAACACAGTACAAAGATGCCACCAATTGGCTATTAATGTGGAAGAAAAGCTAAAGAAGAAAAAAGATTTAGATAGTAATAGAGGCACAGGAAGAGGAAGAGATGGAAGAGGCCATATAACAGGTTATGGTGGTAGAAATATAGAGCCAAAGACCCAATGTGAAACCAAATTGATAGATTAACATGAGGGAAGATCAAGTAGAGGAGGCTTTAACAGAGGAAGAAGCTCCAATAGTAATTGGAGAGGAAGGAATAATGGACAAGCAAGAGGCTCATACTTTGCAACCATGAAGTGTTATCATTGTAACCAATTGGAACATCCTCCTTATAGGTGTCCAGAGAAGGGGTCTACATTTGAAGGGAGTAAAAAAAGGGTCAATTATGTTTAGGAAGAATCAAGTAGAAGTAAACACATAGAGGTACCCCTAGAACCAGAGAAATGAAAGAACTTGATGATTAGAAGAACACTGATTAAAGAGACAGTGAGAGAAGAAACCAGTCAGAGAAGAATGTTGTTTAGGATGAAGTGTAAGATCATGGAAAAAGTATGAAAATTCATCATAACTCATGGTCAACTAAAAATATTGTGTCAAAGGAGGGAGTTAGTAAACTCAAGATGTAGTGAATTCCTCATAATAATCCATATAGAGTTACATGTTTGAACAAGGGACAACATGTTCTTGCTAATGAGAAAGCATGGGTGGACTTCTCCATTAGGAGGTATATGGATAGAGTACTCAATGATGGTTTTCTAATGGATGTTAGCCACCTCCTATTGGGAAGGCCTTGGCAATTTGATAGACAATCCATGCATGATGGATCCAAGAATGCTTACTCTTTCAAAAATGATGGTGTAATTTTTAAAATCCAATCTCTGTTAGAAGAAGGAGAAGTGAAGTCCATAGGGCCTACTATCATTTTGGTAGGTGAGAAAAATTTCTTTGAAACACTAGAAGAAGGAGGAAGAGTAGGGTATGCATTGGTCTTTAAGCCTAAGGAAGAAAAAATAGTGAAGAAAGAGAAGAAGATAGAGATTCCTATGGAGGTTCAAGAAATGTTTAAGGAATTCCAAGACATTGTAAGTGATGAACAACCAGCTACCCTACCCCCTAAAAGATCCATTATCCATAAAATATATTTCATCCCAGGATACACACTTCCTGATAAAGATGCATACAAGATGACCCATCAAAAAAATTAGGAGATTGACAATCAAATACAAGAAATTAAAAACCAAGGTCTCATTAGGAGAAGTATAAGCCCATGTGTTGTTCCTACTATTTTATCTCCTAAGAAGGGAGGTACTCAGAGGTTGTGCACTGATTCTAGGACCATAAATAGAATCACCATTAGGTATATATTACCCATCCTAAGGCTATAAGACCTAATGGACTATTTAGGGGATGCCAAGTAATTTAATAAGATTGACCTCAAGAGTAGATACCACCAAATCAAAGTCAAAGAAGGGGTTGAATGTAAGATTTTCTTCAAGACCACTGAAGGGTTAAATGAGTGGCTTGTAATTCCATTTGGGATATCTAATGCCCCATCCACATTGATGAGTCTTATGAATGAAGTGTTGAAGGATTATATTGGTAAGTTTGTAGTTTTTTATCTTGATGACATTTTCATCTTTAGCAAGTCTAGAGAAGAACATCTTAAGCATCTGCAAATTGTGTTTAGAAAGTTGCACGAGGAAAAGATAATGATAAATTTAGACAAGTGTGAGTTCATGAAGTAGGAACTAGAATATCTTGGCTTCAAAGGAATCTCAAAATGGACCCAAGAAAGGTAGAGGCAATTATCAACTGGCCAACTCCTAAGACTTCCATAGAGGTGAGGATTTTTCATGGTCTAGCTTAGTATTATAGAAAGTTCATCAAGAAGTTCAGTGCTATATGTGCATCTATGTTAGAAACCATGAAAGGTGGAATGAAAACCAAGTTTCAATGGACTCAAAAAGAAGATAAAGGTTTTGAAGTGTTGAAGAAGAGGATAGACAGATAACCAATCCTAGTTCTCCCTAGTTTTGAAAAACTTTTCACAGTAGAGTGTAATGCTAGAAACATTGTCATAGGGTTACTTAAGACTTGAAGGGAGGCCAGTGGCTTTTCATAGTGAAAATATTAGTGATGCAAAGAGGAATTACTCTTCCTATGATGTAGAGATGTATGCTCTAGTCCAAGAATTGAGAAAATGGAGGCATTATCTCCTTCCTAAGGATTTTGTGGTCTAATCTAATAACCAAGCCCTTAGTTCCTTAAAATCCCAAGATAAGCTTAGTCATAAGAATATGAAATGGGTGGAGTACTTCAAGGCTTATACATTTAACATCAAGCATAACAAGGGGAAACAAAATAAGGTAGTTGATGCACTAAGGAGGAGGCTTTTGACTGTGCAATAATTTCAATTATAGAGCATTGGAATTGATAGATTTAAGGATTTATACTCTAAGGATGGAGACTTTGTAGAGGTCTACAAGGTATGTAAATACCACCAAAATCATTTTCATGGTGAGTTCTCTGATTATACAATGCAGAATGAGTTCTTGTTTAAGGGAAGTTAGATTTGTGTCCCTAGGGGGTCAATGAGGGAGAATTGGATTCAAGAAAAGAACAATGGTTCCCTTAGTGGTCATTTTGGGGTCAATAAGACTCAAGAGTTAGCACAAAGCTTTTATTATTGGACTAAGATGAATCAGGACATCAAAAAGTATGTAGAATGTTGCATTGTTTATCAAAAGGCTAAGGACACTTCTTCCAATGCTTGTCTCTACCAAACCCTTCCCATTCCTATTAGACTATGGGAATGCCTTGGCATATATTTTGTATTGGGCTTACCAAGTAAAAAATATGGATGTGCTATTATTTATTTCATAGTGGACAGATTCAGTAAAATGACACAATTTTTACCTTATAAGGATATCCATGATGCTTGTTAGATTGATAATTTTTTATTTAAGGTAGTGGTAAGGATTCATGGCTTACCCCTTAGTATAGTTTCAGATAGAGACTCAAAATATATGAGTCATTTTAAGAAAATATTGTGGAACAAGCTTAGTAGTAATTTTTATTTTGGATCTGCATACAACCCTCAAACAAATGGTCAAACTAGGGTGGTAAATAGGAGCTTAGGAAATCTACTGAGATGCCTCACTAAATAATATGGTTAGACTTGGGATCAAATTTTGGGACAGGTAGAGTATGCCTACAATGATACAGTCAACAGGACCATGGGAAGGAGCCCATTTGAAGTAGTGTATGGATTGCACCCAAGGGGAATTTTTGAGCTTAGAGAATTAAGAGATGGATCTTTAAGCATTGGGTATGTTGAATATTTTTCCCATTCAATGAAGGAGGTGCATGATTCAGTCAAGCAATTATTGGTAGAGTAATGCAAAGACCAAATAGAAAGTTGAGGAAAGGAAGAATGATCTTCAGTTTCAAGTGGGATATCATGTGATGGTGCATCTAAACAAGGAAAGGATACAAAAAGGAGTTCCAAACAAGTTGAAAATAAGAATATTGGGACCTTGTACCATTCTTTCTAAATATGGGAACAATGCCTACAAAGTGGAACTTCCAAAGGATATAGGACTTCCTCCTGTATTCAATCTAGCCGATTTGGTACTTTAAAAGGGTCCAAATCATGACCCAAATCATAATCTTACAGAGGTCATACAAGAGGTAGAAGACCTTTAGTTACCCTCTACCTCATCTCCAAAAGTAGATAAGATCAGGTTAATTCCAGAGTACATAAGAAAACTAGATAGAAGATCTATTGGGAACACTTGGTCAAGTGGCATGGACAAGGAGATGTGAAAGATACTTGGATCAAACATAAAAAGTTCAAGAATCTAGGAATAGATCCCAAATTGATCAATCTAGTTGTGGCTTAACCTCTTTTTGTTTGTTAGAATGGTGTAGGAGCACCTATGATATCTCTAAGGTCCTTAGTTTAGTTTTTTGTTTTTTTTTACCCTAGCAAGGTCAAGAGTGTTTTTAAAGACATTATAAGGTATTGTGTGTGTGTGTGCGTGCTTTTGTAGGATATCTAGGTTACCCTTAATCTAATCTAGTTATGTTTTGTTGTTAAGTAGTGGTTTTTGTTTTACGTCTCTTTGAGGGTTAAATTTGGGATTTTGGGTAAAAGGGATTGAAATGTAAGGGAAAGGATGTAGTTAAGCCTTAAATGGCTTCTATAATGATTTTCCACCATTTGATAAGGACTATAAGTGATTTCATTAAGTTAGAAGTAAAAATGAAAAAGTCGTCAAAATGTTGTCATGACAACATTTGCAACTTTGCAAAGTTGCATGACAACTTTGTCTCCACGAAGAAAAAATATTTGTTCTAGGGCATGGTCAGTATCTTAACCACCTATAACTAATATGTAAATGTATAAAAGGCACCAGAAGCCCAAATCCTGAGGTTGGTTTTTTTTTTGAAATAATACAAGTACACTTATTTTGCACTATATCTCTAGTTTTCCTTAAACAGTTTGAGCATTTTTTTTACTAGTAATTTTAATGTATTGAGTCCACAATTTAAGTATGGGATTAATGTAATTAAAGTAGTTTCCTTTCATTGTGTAGAGGTTTTAGGATTCTTTCTATTCATTAGTTAGTGTTTTGTAAACTTTTTTGTAAATAAGCTAGTCTCTGGCTTTTCCAGGACTGTGTGCATAAAAATGGATCCCATATGAAACCCCATAGTGGAGTCATCATGGGCTTGAGGGAAATGTTAGGGGAAGATATTTAAAGTGTACATATGGAAGGAGAAGGCTTGGAAGTGATATTTACTATTTTTATGAGAGATTCCTAAGCGAGTCTAGAGAAACTCAGCTAGGTGTTTGCTAGTGTCTTTTGGTGTTTAAATACAGGGGTTTGATTGTAATGATTGATCCAAGTGGATTTTAAGAGAATTTAGATTTGTGTAGAGACCCTTTAAGAATATTGTATCTTCACCAATCCATCTGAACACATTTTGTGGCATAAATCAGTTGACTGGTTCTTGAGAAGCAAATTAGCCTTAGAAGCCCTTAAATATAGGGATCACCTGTACAGATGCCTTAGGGAGTTGAGACCTCAAAAATATTGTGTAATTTCATAAAGGGTGTTAGAATACTACATTAGTTTATGGGGTTGTTTGAGAATTTTTTCAAAGTTTTAACAAAAACTAGTGAAGTAGGGCTAATGGACCTAAAAGGCCTAAAAGATAAGATTGCATCAAAATATTTGAATCAATATTGGAGACCTTGAAAACCTAATCTACAGGGATCAAATGAAGTTCAAAGAAGGTTTTACAAGGTGATTGAACCCCCTGTGAACACTAAGAAATTGATATGAACAAGAAAGGATCTTGGATGGATCCAAGAAGGAGGTAGGAAGTGAAGATTGTATCAATGATAGTTACCCCTAGTGAAGCACATTTGGATGCCACCTTTTGGAGGAGTGACAGTTACCCCTAGTGAATAAAATTTGGATGTCACATTTTGGAGTGGCATTGGAGAAGTCCTAAATAAATTATAAGAGGGTTTGAAAGATCCTAGGAGTTAGGGTTTGGTTCTTGAAGTAATTGAGATAAGAGAGGGTCCTAATTGGCTTGTGTAAGAACACTAGAGAGTATCTGTCAAATGAGTGCAAAGGTAAATGCAGACATTAAGGTTTCTAGATCTGAAAGAAAATTGGAGGGTACTAGTGGTAAAAGGAAGTAGATGAAGATTTAGTTTGGATCTTTTCCTTTGGATAAATATGGCTCAGATAGAAGGCAAGAGTGGAAGAATGCTAGTCAGAGTCATTTGTAGTATGTGATTGAGAATAATGGAGTGAAAATGCAAATAGAATATACAAAGAATAAGTGGATTAAGAATGAAAATGGGATCTCTATCTTGAATCCATTCATATTTTCATAAGCTTATCTTATGGAAAATATTTAGTCACCTGGGGTGTCTAATGTAGGAGCATCCTTGGTCTTTTGGAAATCTGGCATCATTCTGTGAGTTTAGCTTACACTTAGCAGTTCCTATGATACTGGTGGTGGTCAGTCAAGTTTGATCTTTATCTGAAGCACTCATAATAGCATGTTCTTGAGAGTAGTTTTGGCTATTTTCTATGATTTCACCTTATTTGGTGTTATCTTATTCAAGATTTGGAAGATTCTATGATTGGGAAGTGTTTTTTTTTTCCTGTTATTCTGATTAGGTGAAAGGGTTATGTGTGGTCTAGTTTTTCATCCAAGTTAAGAGTTGCGCTCATGAATTATTATTCTAGATTTTTATTGGATAATTCTCCTATGATTGAATCTCTTGGGGTTGATCGTGTATTGGGATTTATTTCTCTTTCTTCTATGGTAACATGTTCATAACTAACATGGACTCACCTAGAGATTTGTGTTGAGATTGAGATTTTGATACTCTTAGCCGTTACGATCATAGCATGTGGATCTTGATTCCTTCATGGATTTTTACATGTGATCACTTCTTCTTATGTTATGGTTGGATAGGGTTGGACGTATATTTGTAAAAAAATTCCTGCTTTGGAGAATGTTATTTTTGGTTTCAACTTATGGTTGTTATATAGTATAAAAATAGGGCTTGGTTTTATGTTAGAGAGTACAAGGAAGTAGAATTCGGTGAAGGGAAAAAGTTTTAGTAGTGGGTTATTGACCTAAATCTTGTAGAAGATATTTGTGTTAGGTCTTAGAGTTTTTTCTTTGTATGTGAACATAACCAAGAAGGCCTTACAACCCGACATGTATGGTTTAAAATTTGATCAATATAGAATTTTCTTTCATCCTATTGTGTCAAATTTCTATTATTTTTTTATGTGTTGAATCTTGTTGTGAGGTTTGACATCTCCTTTAGGATTCTCCCACCTTGGCACTGTATCACAAATAATGGTTCAAGTGACACTCCTTCGGTCCTCTATATATGTTGATGCTACCATTTTGGTATACCTCACTATTTACCTAGTACCCACATTCATGTGTGGTATATTAATATCATTTCTTTTATAGGGAGAGGATTGGGACAATGTCTCTTGGTGGTACACATAACCCCAAAGGTAACCTCACTACAAACCAATTATTTTAGCTACCAAAATCCCATCTACTTGTTGACCTAGAAGGTCAGAGACTGACTAAGATACCCTACATCCTTTTGGTTCATAATAGAGATATAAGTTCCTTGGGAAGTGATAACCCAATGTGACACAGTCAAGGTAAGAGGGTTCAAGAAAATGAACATTCCAACCTTGTAGCAAGAGTTACACAGAAGAAACTCAAATATTTTGAGAAGTAAAAACACAGATCTACAGTATGGAACACACATGAAACCTTTTTGTTAACAAGTAAAATAATTACAAAGTTATGCAATAACAATCAACATGCCTAGCTCCAATGCCAGTGACTTATTACAAAGAAGACCTACTTATTCTTCCTAAACTATGACTGCAAATCAGCCTTCTTCAAGCCTTAACTAACTCTCATGAGTTTTTCCAACTTCCCCCAAACTAAGGACCAAGGTCCAAAATTAATACATGACCGCGACCAAATAGGTCAGCCTCAAGATTATATTTTCCAAGACAAACAAAATATGTTACCAACTAACCACCTAGTCGACCTCAGATGTAATACCCACTCTTGTTTTTCCTTTTAGTTGGTGATGCCATACTCTTTAGGCATTGGTTTCAGTTGTTTGGCCAAATTATTTTAGGCCACATTTCATGTGAGCTGATATTATTTCATTTGATGATGATACTTGTTTTATGATGTCATGATTTTACCTTATGCATAGATAGATGTGATGATGTTATCTTGTTGATTATTATTTGTTGATTTTAGTTTATGATATACTTGCATGTATATGGTTGTCTTATATGTGAATGTACTTGTTGATGTGTTGTTGTGGTAGAGGACGGAGATGTAGTTACTTGCTTCGGCGAGATGCACACGTTCAACCGATCCCTATCATTGATTGTGATTTTATATTATGCATGTACATGTGTGTTCTTTTGATGATAGGATTGTAGGTATAGGGCATCGTCTTCCCTGAATTGGTAGGAGTGAGCGTGCCCATAAATATTCATCTCAATGGTAAAGAGGGGAGGTAACATACAGATCTAAAACCCTAACCTGAGCCTAATCATCCTGATGTAGGATGAGTTTCAGTATGACTACCTTATCCGAATTTTTCTAGGTTGAGAGAATTTGAATACTCTCTCTCTTGTGTTTGCGTATGTTTTACTTGATTATGCTTTCAGGTGATTTTTGAATTAATGAGTGTTTTTCCATATTCTGTGATTTAATGGATTATAGTTGAATTAATGATTTAATTATATCCTAAGTTTATTTTAAATAATTAAT
>MU226591.1:0-12391 GCA_018584345.1 Thuja plicata | reverse complement strand
TTATGGAAACAAGAAATAGATTGTGTTGGTTGCACTATTTTCATGACAGGTTTCCTTTGAAAAGGGATTTTCTTTGGATAAAATTTTGGTCACAAAGATAAATTTCAGATTGAGATATATTTGTTGCATATGTATCTACACACTTTATTCCACTCAAAGTCATACAATCATCTATTTCCACAGCTTCCCTTTGAGCATCTTCTAGATTTTGTAATTTCTTTCGCCTTAACAAAAATCTAATTTCAGTTTGCAATGCAGCAATAAAAACACATAGCTGATTATTTTTAGTTGGTTGACTCGCTTGAGGCATTTTACCAACACATCTATTAAATCTATCAATGAAACTTCTCATAGATTCATTTTCCTCCTTCTTTATTTGAAAAAAATTTACTAGTAATTCACCTATATCAACTGCAAATCCAAATCTATCAAGAAATTTTACCTCCAAGTCATTCCAATATGTAATGCATCCATTTTCTAAATTCTGGAACCAATCTATAGCTTTACCAATCAGGCTTCCAACAAACAATCTCACATAGACATTTTTTCTTGTACACCAAGTATACCACAGGCAACATTGAATGCTTTAATGTGATATTCCAGGCATTTATTTGTATCTCCAAAAAATGTAGGAACATACTCTTTCAGCCTTTTAGGTAGGGCTGAATGTAATGATAAAGCAAGAGGCCCAAATTGTGGTCTCCATGGCTGGGCTGCAACCAACGCCATAATACGATGGACTCTTTTTAACCAAAATATTCTGAAAAATTATAAAATGAAGTCGCCAATCTCTTTTACACTAAGATAATTTAAAAACTAGAGAAAATAATATAAAGCACCAATCTTCAATTTTGTTCCCCAGCGGAGTTGCCAAAAATTTGTTAGTAAACAGATTTGTCCTTCAAAAATAAATAAATAACTCAACTTTAAATGCCCAGGAAGAAGAACAAACAACACTAATAGTTGGATAGATTATCATTGAATTGATAATCTTCCTTTGAATTGAGAGGTACATCTCCCTCTTAGAAATATTTACAATGAATTAAAAACTAAATATGTCTTTAAAAAGAAGACATGAAGGCAGCCTAACATTCTCTCATCACTATGAAATGAATGTGATAAACATATTTAAAAGCTTAGAAAGAAATGAATGAATAACCAACAGATCACTCATCTAATATTCCCTAAAACAAAGAAGTAAAGGAGAATTTAACATCTTGTAATATATTTGTAATCCTGGAAAAGAGAGGCAAAACAACATCTAAGAATGACTGGAATCACCCATAGATTTATTTCAATCAAGAAAATTATACACCAAAACCTACAGATTTAGATATACAAAATCTATTTTATTCTTAGATGCTTAATATAATGACCAATTGATCATCATATCTTTGCACAAAAAGACCAGCTCTGCAAAAATAAAAAAAATCAACTCTCCTTCAATCCTCTGTTGAAAATACAGAATTCATAAATTGTTCCCCCTCTCCCATATTGCCAACTGACTACTGGAAAAGAAGAACCCTTGCTTCACCAGAATCTTTCTCTAAATAATATTCAGCCCCGCAACCATTTCAATAACTGATTCTTGATTTTAATTTTCTCTTCATCTTTCACTTTCCATAACTTTTCAATTTTATTCCATAACTAATTCTTGAAAATATTTGTCATTCATTCCCAAATTTTTTCTCTTTTAAAAACATGATATCTTTATAAACTATTGATTTTAAATTTTATAAAGATATAGCTTAACATATTAAATGATAATTGGACAACTGAAATTTGAATATGTCAAACCAAAAATAAAAATATTTTAATGTTGGGTGGACGAAAATATCTCTCGTAGAAAAAAAAGGGTTTCCATTCGGGGGGCATAACTTTTCATTCCACTGTTGGATCAAGCTCTTTTTTGGATATGTGTTTCGAAACCTAGTTATCTAAATTATGACCAGAGAGATTTCAAAAATAATATTCCTATAAAAATTTATTCACTACTGAGTTTGGTTCTTTAAAAATTCCATAAAATTTGACTTGATACAAGCTATAAGTGGATGGCTGGATATTCACATTTATAATTCTTCCTTTAGACTGTCTCAAAATGGTTTATGGATGACCTTAGAGGAATCATAAAAATATCTTTCATAAAATTCTTGGACCCCATATCTTATTGCTTGAAAACATTGCTTGCATCTGAGATCTCTATCACCAAAGTTGCATTTTGTAAGTGACTACATCTCATTGGTTGAGAGATTATTATGCAAAACTTTGTTAACCCAAGATTTTGATTGTGTGCCCACCATATAAAAAATATCACCTATTTTTTGGAATTCAAACTGATAAGCCACAAACTTTGCAATTTCAACCTTTGAAAGTGAACATGTACCTTTGAACTGTGTGAACATGAATCATCCCACCATTGAACTTTGAACTTTGAACTAAGAAGGTTCAAAATTTGGGTTCAATTTGTCAAAATTATTTGGAATAAAAACTTGAACTCAATATGAATGCTTGAAATTGAAGCACTTCCCCTTAGTGAATTTACAAACAAATGAAGCATCATAAAAGGAATGGACTGGCTACCACCCAGGGTTTATTACAATTTACATATGATGGTTGAACCTTGAACTTTGAACTAAAATTGTTCAAGATTTGTAGTTAAATGGGAGGACTGAATTTGCAACACATGTCGCTTACTTCACATAACTCAAAACAAAACAAAATATAGAAGCCAATAAATGAAGAGAAAGGAGATGTGGTAACAAATTGGAAAACCATGTCACTTTGTTCATTCAATGGAAATACATCATGATACTCAACATTAACTTCTTCATCTAAATCTCCATTCAAAAATATAGACTTGACATCCATTTGATACACTCTAAAATATTTTTTAAGTATCATATGAAAGAAACATTCTAACAACCTCAAATCTAAAAAAATGAGCAAAAGTTTCCTCAATGTAAATACCTTCCATCTATGAGTATCCTTTACAAAAATGTCTAGATTTATTCCCAACCACTTCACCATTTTCATTTAATTTGTATATAAATACCCATTTAGTTTCGATCACATTCTTGTCCAAAAGTTTGGGAACAAGATTAATGTTTTTTTTTTCTTTTCAATTTGTTCCAGTTCTTCTTCCATAGCTTTAACCCAAATTCAATCTTTACATGCTTCATTAAAATCCTTAGTTTTAATCTTATAAATAAAAAAGATCTCATCTCTATCTTTTCCTAACCTTCTCTTACTTTGAACACATTTATTCCTATCATGAATAATCTGATTTTTAGAATGATTTATCCTTACATACCTTGGAGACTTAGGATTTTCATTTGTAGTTAACTCTTGTGTCTCCACTTCTTCCTCATTTGCAACTTCTTCATCTTGATATACCGAACCATTCTGGTCCCAGTTCTAATTCTATGTTTGCATTCCCTGATTGTCTCCCTTGTCATCTAAATCATATCTCCAAGATCTAGCTTGATTCTGATAGATTTAATCCACTTTTACATTAGAACTTTCAACTATCTTTTTCAACCTATCATTGTAACATTTTGATGCGTTTCTCTTTGTAGAATATCCAAAAAAGATACCTTCATCACATCCAAGATCAAATTTACCTAAATCTTCATCTCTTTTGATCTAATATTTGCTTCCAAAAATTATGAAATATTTCACAGTAGGAACATGACCATACCATAGCGCATAAGGATTCTTACTAGTGCTTTTCTTAATTTGAACTCAGTTCAATGTACTAAATGTAGTACTAACCACTTCTCTCTAATAGACTTGTGGTACATTTTACTCAATAATCATTTTCCTTGCAATTTCTAGGATAGTTTGTTTCTTCTATCTATAATAGCATTTTTTTTTGGGTCTACAGTGTAGACATTTGTCTCTTTATCCTATGCTCTTAAAAAAATGCATTAAAGTCACCATATGTCAATTCGCCACCTCTTTCAGATCTCAGATATTTTAGCTTCATATTTGTCTCTGTCTCAACTCTCGCCTTAAAGATTTTGAATTTGTGAAAATCTTTAGATTTTTCATTTAAAAATGTAGCCCACATCATCCTTAAATTATCATCAGTGAATAATATGAAATACCTATCTTCATAATATCTTCTAGTTCTAGCAAGGCCAAAAAAATAAGTATGCACAAGATCTAATAATCTACTTGAAGAATTGGTTTTTCTTTTGTAATTTTATTTCTTTACCTTACCCAACTGATATTCCTTACACATTGCATTATCATGATTCAAAAATTTAGGTAAATCTCCCATAGCTTTAGTATTACTTATTCTTACAATGTTATCAAAGTTCACATGACAATAATCTTGCGCCATAACCAACTATCACCAATTTGAGAAATTGAAAATCTATTATCCGCACTCTTCAAATTAAATACATTACCTTTGTTCTTTGTACCTAATGAAATATTAATACATGAACTTCCCAAGATTCTACATTTTTCATTATTGAATTCTAGATCATAACCTTTACAAACAAGCTGTCCAACAATCAAACAATTATTCTTTAAACCTTCAACATATAAAATATTTTCAGTATTATTCTTGCCATCAATTTTAATGGAACCTCCACCTCTAATAATACAACTAGTGCCATCACCAAACCTAAAAAAACCACCATCATATCTTTCCAACTTCATAAATTTTCTCTTATCTCTGGTCATATGATGTGAACATCTATTTTCTATCACCCACTCATTTCTTTTCAACATGTTTAGCTAAGGCTCTTTCCTCATATATGAAACTAAGATCCTTTTCTTTGATAGCAATAAACACAATTTCATCTTCACTCTTTTCAAATTTATCATCACTCACACCTTCATTAGAAACATAATAACATTTCTTCTGATATCTTGGTGGAAATTTCCTAGGCTTATGATTTGGTACTCTCTCAAGGCAGCTAGAAACAATATGACGTATCTTTCTACAAGAAAAACATTTCTAAGGTAAATCTCCTTCATGCATACAAGAACCTTTAGGAAATATCTTTTAAATAAGGTCTTCAAGTTCCTTAAGCCTTCTTTCTTCTTATTTTATCTTTTCCCATTCCTTTACATATTTATATGTACTATCTCCATAATCATAACTCTTCTTATCCTTAGAAACACTAGCCTTGAATGTAGTTTCAACCTTAGGAATAAAATCACAAAATTCACTTATCTCAAAGGTAGATAACCTACCAACCAATGTGTCTCTTATTACATTTTTCACTATCTAGATGTCTTTAATAGAAGAAGTCGTATATTTGGATCTAACCACCTTAGAAACAATATCATCCTCTACCAGTATTCCACTAGTACATATGATTCCACAAACAAGATCATTCACCTTTTGTATGTAAGAAGTGATATTCTCATCTTCACTCATCTTTAATGATTCAAGTTTCCCTTTCAAACTTGAAAACTTGGCTTACTTCACATAGACATATCCTTCATATAAAGTCTCCAACTTTGTGTATACCTCATATGTAGTTTCCAATTCCATAACATTTGTGTACACTGTATTAAACATAGAACTCAACAATCTTTTCTTATCTCTTATATTGTACTCAAATTGCTTCTTCTCCTTCATATTAGCAGTAGCAAGATCCGTAGGAGGATTGCAATATTTCTCAGTGATATTCAAGTATTCTTCTATGATGCATCTCAAGTGAGTCTTTATGCATGCTTTCAATGTTTAATAGTTTTTTCCTTCAAATATCATATTGTCCTTCTTAAAATATGTCATCCTAGATCTCCTCAAGTGATCAATCTTCCCAAAGAGGAGTTAGCTCTGATACCAATTGATAGGAAAAAGGCAAGCCACACTTAGAGGGGTGGGGGGGTTGAATCAGTTGTGACCCAAATCTCAAAACCTTAACAAACTCTTAATCTTAAATCTTAGATGTGAATGATGAACATTAAAACAAAGATCACAGCACATCAACCATCACATAACACCAATTTTTTTGACATGGAAACCCAGTTAAGGGAAAAACCATGGTGGAGATCAAACCCACAATATGATGTACTTTGTTAAAGCACTCTACCTAGTTAAAGGTATTACAAGGGGAATGAAAATGTAGTCAAGCACACTACCTAAAGCTCACTACTCAAATATAATAAGGGATGCAACCCCGAGGAAGGCTCTATGCCTTACAGAAATCTTAGATTATAATCCACAATATAAAATAGTCCAAAATTCATGAAATGACTATTAGCATCTTCATTATGCCTATACAGTTCCCATGAATTACATAATACACAATATCTCTGCCTCATTTGTATATTCCTCTCATACCTCTTTGCATAGTCTCTCATACACCCACTCACCCACACCCACACACCCACACTATTTGATCCACAAAAGTATATTAGATTTATACAATTCATCAACCTCAATTCCATAAGGTTCACCAAACACCTTATTACAAATATTTAATCAAATATAATGCAATATTCAATGGGATCAAAAACTTGTGAGCTAAGGCACAAAAATCATCCAAATCTTCATCCTTAAATATACTATGGCTCCTAAAAATCATGCCTCGATGTTTGAAACATGCTACACCATCATGCTGGAAAATAATAATGAAGAACATCGACATGCCTCAAGAAAACCACCAAATAAAATCACACCAATCAATGCAATCCAGAAACACAAATAAAACACAATCTACAAACATAAAAAAGCACCATGAAATTCCATATTAACAACCAAAACAACTCTATCTCATAATTTAACATCAAATTTCTAGTGTTCATCAAAAACACCAACAAGAACCTCTGTTACTCAAGAAAAATATCATCCCACCATCCAAATTGCAAACACTTCATTTTGAGGATACAAATCCATGTCTTAAATACACCATTAGGTCAGAAACCATATAGATTGAGTAATCAATTTGATAGGGAGTTTGGATGAATCACTCACTGATTCATGCTGCTAGTCTTCCTTAAATACTTCTAGGGTTTCTAAAGCAAACCACTTGGAGCCTATAGGATATTTTCTTACTTAGGATCCCATGGTCTCTCTATCTAACCCAACTATCATGAAATTTTATTCTATCTATTCTAAACTTGCATTCTTACTACACTAGCCATCAGTCCTTAAACCACCTTAAAGGATCGTAACCTCAAAATTCTTTAAATGGTCTTATAGAGTTGTGGAGGTGTCTCTAGAGAATTAAATTCAACCAAATAGGTGTGTTAGGAATCCCACCTAGTTCAACTAGTACGTCAATTTCACCAAAACTTCACAAAATAGGCCTAAAAGGCTACTAGCCCAATTAGGTCTCCTCCTCTGAGAAATTAGGGATTTACTTCCAATTCTTTCCAAGAAACCCTAAATAATTCTAGGGATTATTGGATCATATTCCTACCCCTCAAGGATTTTTGGGGTCTTGGGGTCACCACCCGTCATACAGTGCCCTAACTCAGAATGAATGAAATTAAGGAATTTTAGGCTTTCTCTGGCTACTATGCAACTTAGAAAGTTTGAATTTAGTGAATGGATTTGTGTGACCTCTCCCTCTTCACCAAATCATCAAAATAATCCTATATTTCAATTACAAAATCAAATTTTCTTCTATCTATGCACCTCTGTAAGTTGCGCTCTCTGCAACTTGGTCTTCCCTAGCCAGGCTCACCACTGGCTCACCTAGGGAAAGACATTAAAATATATCATCTAAATTTAAGGGCCCCAAATCCTACCATATATATACACATGGAGTCTAATAAATATTCTCAAAGGGCCATATAGAATGCACGGTGCGAAAGTGAGCTACAACCCCATCTTTACAAACTGCCTAGATAAGACCAGTGATTGTGAAGAAACCAAACTATTTACAAAAAGAATGTCAAACTGAAAAAAAAAATCCTAATTAATGCCAAAAAAAATCAAGAAAAATTATACCCTACACCATGCATGAGTTACAGTGCAAAATCTAATCCATTAAAGTGCTACTGATATTCAGAAACTTGAAAATTACACACAAAATCACATATTCTTCCTTGCTTTCAAAATCTCATTCTGTACAATGGGTGTTAAACCTTGTACATAGGTCAAGGAATGTATTAATTAGGGTGATTAGGTATTTATATACCCATTAGTTATATTCTTGGTCAATTTTTCCAAACTTGTTAATGTTGTCCGAGCAACATTTCAAAGTTGCAAAGTTGCAAAATGCAACTTTTGATAATTTATTGCAAAACTATTCAAATGAGTTTCAATGCTCATCAATTCTTCCCAAAAATTATATTTATGACTAAAACATGATCCTAGCCCAATTTATACCCTAATGACCTCATTCTGATATCATCACCACACTTGTGCATATTAGAAGGCTTTACAACTTCTTAGCCCCAATTGCACTTTGCAAAAGTCTTAAGACTCCAAAGAACTAAACCCTATTGCACCTACTCTAGGGTCAACATGACCTTAAGCTTAACAAAAAAAAAATTCCATATGGAACAAACAAAAATGAAATAAAATTAGATTTCCCTAGACATCCTATGGGTGTTCTTGCACCATTCTCTCCCTCTACACAAACACTAAGCAATGTGAGGAGAAAGCAGAGACAAATCAATGCCAAATTTCTTTAAATGAGCTTCTTCCACGCATGTAGAATCTGATTCTAGTTTGTTCTTCTACAGTATTAGATGTTACATATACACCTTGTTTCTAGTTGACTTTTTCACCCTGGATTCCAAGATCCTCTCTGCCTGAAGCTTGAATTTGGGAGGTAAGACTTCAATGCTCACATCCTCCAATATCTCCTTACTATTTTGATTCACATCTGTTAGTGCTCTTTTTTATATGACCAAATCAGCCACATTGAACAATGGTGAAATTCTTAAATCTCCAGGAAGCTCTACCTTGCAGCCATTCAATCCATACTTGGCTATTACCTTACATGGTCCTACTCTTTTCATTTGAAACTTCATTGGCATTCCTTTCTGCAACCTAGACTTATTTAGGTGGACCATAACATAATCTCCCACTAAAAATTGTACATATTTTCTAGACATATCCACCTTAGGTTTCAACTTATGAGTAGCCTCTTTAATGGTCTTCTTCACCTGCTCCAATATCTCCTTCATGGTTTGATTAAATTCCTCTGCATGGACACTTCTATGCTCCATAGGTCCTAGATCTCTGAGCTCACATACACCCCTTGGGTGCATTCCATACACTATCTCAAAATGACTTCTCCCTTTTTTCCTATTCACACTATCATTGTATGCATACTCAGCTTGTGGAAGGATCAAGTCCCATGTCTATACATACTCCTTGTTTGGGCATCTTAGGAGTTACCTAACACTCTATTGATCACTTCAGTTTGACCATCTATCTAAGGATTGTAAGCTAAACCAAAGGACAAATTAGTACCCAATCTTCTACATATAGTATTCCAAAAATGACTCGTGAACTTAACATCTTTGTCAGACACTATACTTAGTGGTAATCCATGTATCCTCACAATCTCCTTGAAAAAAAAATGAGCTATATAAATAGCATCATGGGTGGTCTTGCAAGGAATGAAATGGCTCATTTTTCTAAACCTATCTACCACCACATAAACACTATTCAATCATATCTTGGTCTTAGGGAGACCCACCACAAAATCCATGCTAATACACTCCCATGGTCTATTGGGAATAGGTAACTATTGGTACAAACCTATATTACTAGCTCCCCCTTTGGCTTTTATACAAACCACACATTGTTCTACATATATTTTGACATCTCTTGGCAACTTGGGCTAATAATAAAAACTTTGTACCAACTCCATTGTTTTTTTGATACCAAACTATCCACTTAAGTTACCATTGTGCTTCTCCTGAGTGATATTTTTTCTTATTGAGCTTTTGGGAACACATAATTGATTCCCCTTGAACAAAAGTCCACTTTGTAATGTATATTCTGAGAATTGACTGTGAAAATGGTTCTTAAAATTAGAACATACCTTATATGCTTCTGAGAAGTCTTCATCATCTCCATAGAGATCCTTGAAACTCTCTATACCAATGCTTTGAAATTGTACTTCTTGTACTATCAACATCATTCTACTTAGTGCATCTGCAACCTTGTTCAACTATCCCTTCTTGTGCTTGATAGTAAATGTAAACACTTTGAGATATTCCATCCACTTTAAAAGCCTATTACTCAACTTCTCTTGGGTGTTTATGTAGCTAAGTGCATGGTTATCTATAAGCACCACAAACTCCTTAGGTAGGAGATAATGTATACAATTTCTAAGAGACTTCACTAGAGCATATAACTCTAAATAATAATAATATTACTTCTTTTTTGCTTCATTGATCTTCTCACTAAAGAAATCTATAGGCCTATCTTCTTGGCTTAGTAATCTTCCTACTGTAATTCCAGTTGCATCACACTCCAATGTAGATATCTTATCAAATCTAGGTAACAAAAGGATGGGTTGGGTAGCCACTTGTTTCTTCAATTTCTCAAAGGCATTCCCTACTTCAAGATTCCATTTGAACTTTTCTTTTAACCCTCCTTTAATAGTATCTAGCACTAGTGAAAAAATTCCACTAAAGTTTCTTATAAACTTCCTATAAAACTAAGCTAACCCATGAAAGATCCTTACCTCTATCCCTATGGTTGGTGTAGGCCAATTTAGAATAGCTTCCACCTTAATTGGGTCCATCTTCAATGACCCTTGGGATACTAAAAACCCCAAATACACAAGATCTTTCTTGAATAACTTACACTTCTCTAGATTAACAGATAACTTCTCCTCTTGCAACCTTTTTATTACCATCTCCACATGATCCAAGTGTTCCACAATTGTCTTACTGAAGATGGGTATTTTATCTAGATACACTACCAAAAATCTTATAGTGTAATCCTTAAGAATATAATTCAGGAGCCTCATGAATGTGCTAGGGGCATTTGAGAGGCCAAATGGCATAACTCTCCACTCACACAACCCATCAGTGGTTTTAAAAGTTGTCTTCCATTCATCCCCATCTTTTATTCTAATCTGGTGGTACCCACTTTTGAGATCCAACTTAGTGAAGTACTTTTCCCCTCAAAGATAGTCCATCAAAACCTCAATTCTTGGTATAGGAAATCTATATCTAATTATAATCCTATTGATATCCCTAGAGTCAATGCGAAGTCTCCACTTACCACCTTTCTTGGATGCTAAGACCACATGTACGCCACATGGACTGATGCTCTTCTTGATTTAGTCCTTGGTCTAATAGCTCATGTACTTGTTTAGCCAATTCTTGGTTCTTCTCTGGTGTGAGCTTGTAGGCTTCCTTGTTGGGTAATGAAGCCCCTGGTATGAAATATATTTGATGACGGATAGCCCTTTTAGGAGATAATGTTGTTGGTTTTCCATCATTGATGATGTCCTTGAACTTTCCAAGTAACTTTTGGACTTCTTCTGGTATAAGTGTTTGAGTAACCTATTATTCTTCCTTGGGTATCACAACTATAGCATATCCTTCACCTCCTTATTGGTGGATTATGCTAAGGAAATCATTTCCACTACTCAAAAAGACACTAGGGGTCTTTGACTTTGTTTCCTCCTCTAACATAGACTGTTTCTTAAATGTCCTACCATCCTTCTTGAATGATATGGTGCTCTCTTTCCCATCATATATGGATCCTCTATCATATTTCCATGGTCTACCCAATAGGAGATGGCATGCATCAATAGGCAACACATCACAAATCAACTCATCTTTGAATCCTCCAATGGAGAACTCCACCTATGTCTTCTCATTCACAAGGACACTTTGCCCTTTATTCAACCATGTTACCTTGTATGGATTAGTATGGGGTGTCTTCTCCAACTTAAGACACTTTACTAATTCCTCTGATATGATGTTATGAGTGGACTATGAATCCACTATAGATTTACATACTTTCCCAAGTATTTTGAATCTTAATCCGAATAAAGATCTTCTTTGTTTTGGATCCTCCTTGACTGGTTGTCTGATTAGAACCCTTCTAAAAATCAAGTTCTCCACCATTTTAGACTCAATATGACTAATATCTAGTTACTTGATACTCAATGTGTCTTCTTTGGTGAAGAAGATACTTTCTTAGGGAACCTATAAGCAGGGTGACCCATATGTTCACAATTATAGCACTTCATACTAGAAAAGTAGGAATTACTTCTACCTGCACCTCTTCCTCTATTGGAACCCCTATATTTCCTCTCCCTCTTCCATGACCTCCTTTAGGAGTGGTTTCATTTCCATACTCTACTAATTTAGACTCTCCTTGGATTCTCTGATCAGTCCCTCTACCTTGGTATCCTCCTCTATGCCCTCTTTGATCTCTTCCTCTTCCTCTACCTTTGGAAGTTTGATCTTTCTTTCTTCTACTCTTTTCTTCAAT
>MU226590.1:10425-24417 GCA_018584345.1 Thuja plicata | reverse complement strand
TGGTAGTCAGGTCTTGACGGTGCGAGGGAGCTTAGTTGGGCAGGTGACTATTTTTTGAGGGGATAGCTAGTTTTTAGTCATCTTCTCAGGGATTTCAAAAAGGGATGGGGTTTCCTGCAATCACTTGGACTATCAAAGAAAACTCAAAAGATAGATCAAGTTTAGACATATATCTCTACCTATAGTTATTCAATAAATATTCAAACATCAAACAATGCTCCAATGCAAGAAAAATACACTAAATACCAAATACACAATGAACCAATGATTCACATGCATTCAATAGCAAGGGGAGATAAGATCATTAATCTAAACTAAAACATAGGAGCAAAGGACATAAGAAAATATACTACACAAAAGATGTTTGCCAACTTCAGAGATCATAATAGTAATAACACATGGCCATAAGATGTTATTCCTTCTTTCATTAACTTGAAATGGTTCTAGCATCATTGGCGAGTACATTCATGGCTCCAAGGGAGCATTCTAAGATACTGAGAACAATTGAGCATTGAGCTCTTGAGAACAAATGAAAGTAAAATGCTAACCGCAAAGAACTCGAAAATGGTATGCTTCTATTACTTGCTAGACTTCAAAATCATCAATTTCACTGACCCTTGTTATGGCATCAACCTTCTTATTTATACACAAACTTTAACCTAAAACTTAACCTAATCTAACTGCACACTTGCCAAATATAATACATTATTTGTGGCTGGTACTACCTACACCACTTACAATCACCTCGAGATGAGTAGAACTCTAACAAGACAGAAGAAGAAGATAGAGGAGAAATCTAGAAGAATCGGCTTACAGAAGTGAGCTAAGGTACTTATGGAAGAAATCTAGTTGTCCCGATATCATAAGATACATGCCTAATAAATGCAAATTGTGGCTCATTGCCTTCGATGTGCACCAGGAAGTTAATGTGGAAGCGGTGCCTTAGGAGAATCATCTATCAAAAACATCTCTTCCGTGTGACATATCTTATCTGGCTCACCTACATTCTAACCCTTATTAACTGCTCGATCATGATTAGTCAGCTCTAGGGAACCTTGATGCAGATTGTTGTGAATGAATACAAAACTTGGACCCATAATTCTAGAGTCTGGGAGCTTACGCTCAAACAATAACAAATTTGCAAAATTGTACCCTGCTGGTGAAAATCTCTAGAGTCTAGAGGACTTTATTGCCTTATACTATTTTGAATCTCTCCAAGATATGGAGGATTCCATCTTCATCTATCTCCTTTATACAATTTTGGCACTCTTTGGCCACCTCCAACTATTTGCCGATATACTAGGCACCCTCTTTAAACTCTACCCCCACCTTTGTTGCATCATGCGCCCGAAGCATCATGCGGGAGAGATGCGACATATTCACTACATCAAAATCTCTGGGAGTCCAGAATTGTGACTCAATTATTTCATCAAATTTTCTCACCACAAAATCCACCGGAGTGCATGTCACGGTGCTCAAGGGATCGACTGTCGAAACCCTTGTAACAAATGTCACATATAAATTTAAATAATTTTTAATCACTAGGACTTTACCCTTTAGGGCCGCTACCAGTTGCTTGCTTGTCTCGATTTTGAGACCAATTTTGGAGTGTTGGACCTGGAGGAACCCAAAATGTTCTTCTCCCAAAATCCCTATATTGGTGATGATGTCTTCTCTGATATTCATTATTTATTCTAATTCATTTATCCATTCCTCGTATATCTCTATCTCTCCCTCCCACTGGGAAAATATGTTTTTCACCAAGCCCAAGATGTTAGTGGTCTGATGGAGGTCCAGGAGTGTGGTCGTTAGGAAGCACCTTACAGATCCTATATGCTCTAGCCTCCAATCATTGATAGCTTGCGCTTTCTTTTTCATCATTCTTAGCATGTCTATATCACCCTGTGGAAGTGGTGTTCCAGATGTAGAAGCCTCTGGAGGAATTGCAGCCAATGGCTGTCAACTCTGTAAGAAGCCTGAGGATATTTGTGTCTACTTCTCTTGCCTCCTTCAAGTTCTTGGATTTTTTTCATATCGGGCCTTAATCACCCAGCTAGCCTCTTTTAATAGGTTTAACTCTCCCTAGTTGTCTCTCCCCCAAAGGTACCTCTGTGATGGTGTATTCTTTGGCTCTTACTACTGCCACTTTTGCATCTGGGGGAGGCATCGCTACTTCTACGACAGTACTTCCTCCCAGACCATTCTGAAGGGTATGGAGGGTCCAGGCCTTCTTGGGCTTCTGAGCCTCTTCATTTTGGGTCATCATTTCAGCCAGAGAGAGGGGAACTCTTGCTGGTGTTAGGGCCTTCCTTTTTATTGACTCTACCAGCCACTATGGTGGCGGGGGTGGTCTTATGGCTAGGTCCTGGATACCAAGATTTTCCTCAGGAGTCAGCCACACTTCTTTAGCATCTATGGTCTCTGTCGACTCCTTTTCTCCACTCCCAAGATTCCTTGTTTCTCCCACCTTGGTGGCATTTGCATTTGTGGTGTCGAGGACCCTTCCTTCCCTAGTACCTATGGCATTGGTATCCATGTCTCTGGGGTTCTCCCCCATGTCCTGCTGCTACTAAATTTCTTTAGCATCATCCACCGAGACATTCTCCTCCAATGGCACATCTTCTGGAGGGGACGAAGGTGTCTAGCCTAGATCTAGTTATTGTTCTATGAAGACCACCTTGCCAAATGTTGAATTTTGGGTTAACTGATCACCTAGAGTAACTGGAGGTGTTTAGAGCATGACGAGTAGGGGTATGATTTCTCTCAAAGATTTGGTTTCCCCTACCATTATTGGCTACTCATTTTGTGCTTGCCTTTCTTCTATCTCAGTCCTCAGGATGGGTGTTTCTTCTATATGTTGTATATTTACCATTGCCTTTCTCCCTCCCTGGGGATATTTTCTACCTTGTCCAACATCTCTTCTACTACCCTCTCGACATCTTCATGTAGATTTACAAGCTAACCAGTTTGGAAGATGCCATCAAAGTTTTCATGAGGAGGGGAAGCCTTTGGCTGATCTTCTACTTTAGGGGAGGAAGGGATAACCTCCATAGGAATGTTGCCTAATTTCCCAGAGTTTACATCTGCACTTGGTTGAGGGTTATTCATCCTTGGATCCTTTCTCCTTGTCTACAGAGGGACCCCGATGTCCATAATAGCTACACTCTCATCCTTTGTTTTTAAAAGCTAACTCATTAGTTTTTCAAGAGATGGCGAGCCTAAAGGGAGGGAAGATCCCACCAGAGTAACTGGGAGGACAAGAGAAAGCCTTATGCTCATTATTTCTCCCAGCTGCCAGGATGACTCAAGCTGGGTGTGGAGTTGTTCCATGATAGGGGGAGGAACTAATGGTGGGGCCAGGGCCGGGGTGCTCTCCTTCACTTTCCACTTGTCTCTACTTTTTCTAGCCACTCTAGAGGTTGAAGTGGACCCCCACAAAATTGGACTGTGGCGGGTACTTTTCTTGCACACTTGTGCAAAATATTCATGGCTATGCTGCACGATGCCTTGGGTCGTGTCCTCTATTGTCAAAACTTCTAGGGTGTCCCAATCCATCGAATGGATATCCAACTTATCAATCCCATGTAACTTGTATGATGGGTCTTCCAAGGGCCCACTATCTAAAAAATCCTTTGGAAAGGTCTAAAGGTCAAGCTGCTTCATCATCCCTTTTGTCATCCTCCCATATTTTCAACCCTAGACATTGAAGTCATCTTGGCAATCTACCCAAAAATCCTCCAAGTGAGGCTTGTGGGGTGTGGATGCCTAGTCCAGTGTTGTATTTATTTTACTGAGTGGGTCAAAATTGTTCCTTGCTAGGAAGAACTCAGGCAGCCCCATACTTTTTAACTCGTTATCGACCTCTTTGACCACTGTAAGGCTAGAAGAAGAATTCCTACAAATGATCAGGAACGGGATGGAGGTAACCTTCTTCACTCCATATAATGCATGGAGCTCCAAGATTTTCCTGCAAAACTCCATCAAAATAATCATATCCACACAATGCTTGGGTAATAGGTAGGGCTTGCTAGAGAATCCAGTCACCCGAATGTAAGAATGCTGATGAAATTGAATGAAATAATTTATGTATGTACTCACCAAGGCCATAGCCTCCTTTGATAGTCAATAACCAGAATCCTGAGATGGTATCAAAATTTTATAGTAAATGCAAGTGTCGTTTACTCGGCAAAAATTGGGGAAGCTGGCTTCCCATTGAATTTGGGGAAATGGTCCCAAGGTGCATTCTGGCTGGGCCCAGTCCCAAGCACGCCCACTGTAACTAAAACCTAAGTTCCATTTCTCTATTGTACCAGTGCCCATAAAACATACAAAGTCATGTATAACTTTGATGTCTTTCTGATGTTGTTAAGTTGAAAATCTACATGATTGGCAACAATGGTTGCCCAATCAAAATTCCACCCATTGGTGGAGATGTTGTACAAGATGTAGTACATCCATGCTAAAAAATCACAGGCATGTGACTCTCCAAAGACCGAGCATAAGAAGATGATCCCCGCCTTGATGCTTTCTTTGAAATCTATTCAGGGATCTCCAACTAGGTCTTTTGTAATCCTTCCTCAGAGTCTTCAACCATTGGGTATTGAGGTGATGTCACACTGCCTGTTGGACTTTATTGAACTCTTGCAGGGACGTGGCTCGTGAGCTGACAATAGAATTAGAGAACTGAGGAATTCCCAGTCCTGAAGAAAATGCAGCAGCATTGAGAGACACTAAGGGTGTTGGGTAGCCTGTTGGAAGGCAAGTAGCAAGTATAATAGCCCAGATGGTGGTGTTGTAATGTTTGGCTAGAGTTAGGATCAACTATGGGGCCTACATAGAGTAAGAGAAGAATGCAAATTTGATGATGCTAGAGGTGACTACATTCTTTTCCATACTATCTCTGGTGGAACACTGAGTGAACATTATTCTGACTAAGCCCTCTAATCTGGCCCATGGTCTGACTTGAGAGTTAGTGATCAGTTGCAATTTAGAATCCACCTTGGATCCTATGAGGGCACCATCCTTTGGATATTTGGATGTGAGCGGGAGATTTTTTAGTGCCTTCTTAGCCTTTGACTTGGTGGCCACTCTTGTTGAGGTGGTCGGGAGTTCCAGACTTCTGAGAGGGAAAGCTACCTCAGACATGTTGATTGATGATTGTTGATAGCCTGCAAGACCGAACAACTATTAATACAAGTAATTAAATATAATCAATTTTTAGGTTCTAGAGATTTCATCACCACTTTGCACGTGTCCTCAAAAATATGTTAGCTTGCATCAAACCTTGGAAATGTAATAAACAATAGCTTACTTTGAATCTGATCAACACCCAAGGGTTCTGGGGAATTCTAGTTCATGCAAAAAATGTGATGAAGACCATGGGATTATGTGGAACCCAGACTCTGGACAAACAAGTCGTTATTCAAGTGATTGGGCAATAAGTTGTATAGGGCTAATGTGGGTAGTCACATGGTCATGCAATAAATGGAGTAAAAGGCATTAAAGGTGATAGTTTTCTTGAAATGGATGGAATGAATGCCACTTGGGATGATTTTAAATAGTCACACGTGGGGAATTTAATCCTGCCATCAATGCCGAAGTGATGGGAGGAGAGAGAAAATATGCAACTTGAACAGGCGAGGTGCTGAGTTTGAGTCTAGAAAGAACTAGGTGGGTGAGATCAAATTTGGGTACACAATGTAAAGGGTGCGGTGAGCTCACCACATGACGGGTTAAATGCGAAAGAATATACAAACTATACATGGAAATTTATAGAAAACTATACACACTGCATGCTATACACATTATTTGCATAGACCTCCAAAGAATAGGAGGCCAAGGAATGAGTTTATACAAGCTCCCCTATAGATGTAGACAACTTTACAACCACCTACAGAAGACTTCTTACAACTGCACAGATATTTATAGAAACCTACAATATTTACATTATCCACACTATTCTACAACTATCTACATGAATATAAAGAAATCTACAAAGATTTGCATAAAAATATAGTGCACAGAAGGTGGAAAACCTTCCTGCAAATCCATTCACCAATGGGAGCTGACGATGAAGACCAGAAGATAGAAAGCAAGAGAAAGCAAAAGAAAAACCAAAAATGAAAGAAAAAAGAAAACAAAAAAGAAAAAGAGAGAAGGGCAGGACGAACCTACCAAAAAAACCAAAGAATGCAGCAGGAAGGGCATGGGAGGTTCTCTATAAATGAATCACTTCACAAACTACCAACACACCAAAGAACCTACAAGATAACTAGACGCACGCACAAGCTCAAACACCAACTTCACTGCTAAACACTCAAAGCAAATGTACTTAGCTCACTGGTAATTTGTACAAATCACTCTAAATCACTCTTAATCGCTCCAAGGGTAATTTGTTTATGGTAAATGTAAAAATGGAAAGTGAAACCCCATTTATACCCTTTAGGTGAAAATGCACCACTTCCTTCTGCAAGTCCCAAGAAAAAGGCAAAGCACCAGACTCCGGGTCTAGGCAATCCGTGCAACCACACCATCTAACTAAAGAGGAAGCAATGGAAAATAATCCCATAGTCCAGAATCTAGCTGACACAAAGAAACAAAACACTCTGGGACCAGGCCTTAGAGCAAGGAAGACCAAAAGGGTACACAACAATGGCCGTGTGAAGGCAAAGGCCAGAGAAAAAAAAAGAAACCAAGGAAGAAACAAAAGAGAAAAGGGGGACCCAACATTTTGCCAACAAAATGTAGGGACTGGTATGCAGGGCATAAGAAATGGAAACACACTGGCGTGAATTCCTTATTACATTTGAGAACCACAAAATCTCTGGATAAGAAAATCGGGACTTGTCTGTACCTGAAGCATTTCACTCACAAGGCGCGAGGTGTCTGAGAAAATCTGAGTCATCATGATTCAATCCTTCAATATTTTATCAGTTGTGAAGTGTGTGCTTTGGAAGAAAATCAAGCCGATAACTTCTGGGAGAAACAGAGAGATGGTACTGAGTGCATCAGACCAAAATTTGTATATCTTACATGGTACCCCAGATCCCAAAATTCTCTATTCTCTAGTTTTCTTTCTTTTCTTTTGAAGATGGGAAGGCGGTACTTCTTTCAATGTTAACCTTAAGCTTAGCTTAATTTTTATGGTGGTACTTCTTTCACCTTGTCAGCCATTTTAATTTTTTGAATAGGAGAGATGTTCCAGACCCGGGATATTCTTTTGATTTTTAGATATGGCCAATAACCAGTGCAACCGATCTACTCTCAAGGATCATACGATTACTTGCTGCTTAGATTTTTTTTAACTAATGTCAAGACTTTCGAGATATGAATCTGATGAAGATTACCCATAACCTTTTACCATGTGTACAAAATAACTCCAGAGTGTAGACAAATCCCACCATGCTAACAATAGATTTTAGACTAACCAAAATGCGTGAGGCACCATTCTAGGGACCAGATGTTATGCGAAGCATACCTGTTTACAAGAAGAGGGAAACATGTCACAAACCCGAAAAAAAGACACGCAAAGAAAAAAAAGAAAACCAAAGACAACAAAATAAAGAAAAGAAAAGAAGACAGCCCCAGAGGGCCACCAATGACTATTTACAAGGACATGACACTCCCAAGAAGTGTCGAGAAAATATTTACAGGAAGGAAAATATACATATGGTAAAATTTTTGGAGAACCTACCGCCCGCCTCTATTCAAAATAATTTTTGAGGAACTATCCATTGATGGGAAATGGAACAGCCTCCAGTCATGGTGTTGAGGTGATAAGTGTTGGCCCCGCAAATCTCTGAGATTAAGTAAGGTCTGAGCCAGAGCCTTTGGAACTTAGTGTTCTTTCCTTTCTTATCCCTGGCCTTGTCCCATAAAAGGACTAGATCTGAAACCTAAAAGGCTTTGTATTGGGATCTCCTATCAAACCATCATTTGACAACTACTTGATGATGTGCAAAATGTTCCAAAGCTACGTCTCTTTGTTCTTTCATTCTCACCAAGTTCAAAAGGTGAACCTCTACAATGTTATCCCGGGCATTGAATTCCTGCATGAATGGTAAAACTAGGATTTGTAAGTTGATTGGGAACACAGGACTCTATCCATAAACCAAGTGAAATGGAGAAGTCGCCAGGGCTGCCTTGATTTTGATATGATCTTCCCAAAGGGCGAACCTAAGCTTTTGGTGCCAATCCTAGGGATTTTACTCTAGCAAAGCAGGTTTTTATTAGTAGACTCGGCAACACCATTACCTTGGGGATAATAGTTGTTGGAGAACTTTAGGGTGATCTTCCTCTGATAGATCCATTCTAACAATTGTGTCAAAGAAAATGTTGGACCATTGTCACACATGATAGGAAAAGGCATTCTGAATCTTTTGACTATGTTTTCTTTCAAGAATTTGATCACTACATCTGTCGTGTTGTTCTTGCATGGAATTGCCTCAAACCAGTAGGTACAATAATTGGTCACAGTCAAAATATACTGGTGGTTGGCAGATGATTTGGGTTTTATCTCCCCAATAAAATCAAATGCCCATTGGGAAAAGGGTCAAACTTCAAAGACTAGCTATAAAGGCATTGTCAGGTTCTTCTCATGAGAAGTGCTAGTTTGGCAGGTGTGGGATTTCCTTACGTGAGTTTGGACGTCTTTGAATGAAGGGCCAATAGTATCTAGCCTGAAGAATTTGATAGGTAGTGGCATCAGCTGAGCCATGCCTTGTTCTCAACTGCCCATGGAATTCTTCTATCATTTTGGCAGCTTGGTCTTTGTCTATACACTAGAGGTAAATCCACTCAAATTTTTTGTGAAAAAGCATTCCATTTTTATCATGAAGTGTGCACTTTTCAATCGTAGGGCATGACATTTGTTAGGGGGAATCCCCTTAGGGAATTTTTATTGAGCAATAGGTACACCATATCAGTATACCACAGATCTTGAGTGATGGAATTCATAGTATAGGTTTGACATTCAATGTTTGGAGTGGCCTCTACCATCACTCTACATATCCCTTGGCCTCAGACTATCTTCATTGGTTGCATATCAAGATCATATTCCTCAAGGATGGCCATCCATTTCCCTCAGTGTTCACCTAGTTCACTCTATAGTAGTAAAGATTTGATAGCTTGGTCCAGGATGATGGCATGCACTTTTCTCCAGAGAATGTAGTGCCAGAATTTCTTCACGGCCCAAACTAAAGAAAAGGCTTTCTTTTCTAGTAGTGTGTACCGAAATTTAGCATTCTTAAAGGGGGAGCTCATGAAAGCAATAGGTCATTCTTCCCATTCAACCTTCTGGGTTAAAACTGTAGCTGCCAAATGCGGTGAAGTGAAGGAGTAGATATGGAACGGGAGGGAATAGTCTAAACTTGCCAGGATTGGTCCCTCCACTATGGTTTGCTTGATCTAAGGAAATGCTCACTTTTCTTCGGGACTCCACTCAATCTTGGTATCTTTCTTCATCATTTCATTGAGTGGTTTAACAATCTCGGTGAATCTAGTAATGAACTGCTGGACAAAATTTATTTTTCTAAAGAAAGATCTCGTTTCCTTTTTACTATCGGGCATTTGCAAATTTAGCAGTGCTTCAACTCTCTCAGGGTCGATGGATAGCCCTTTCTTAGAGACTATATGCCTAAGAAATTTCCCTTTAGTGACCCCAAATATGCATTTCTTGGGGTTGAGGGAGATTCCATACCAGCGACATCTCTCACAAATATGAGCGAGATGGGCAGGATGATCACGCCTGTCCCAGGAAAATATTGTTAAATCATCTATGTAGATGATTATGCTATTAACTAGGCCCTTAAACGCAATTTCCATGGCCTTTTGAAATGTGCCCCCTACATTAATCAATCCAAAGGGCATTCTCCAATATGCAAATGTCCCCCACTTGGTGGTGAATGTAATTTTAATTCTATCCTCAAACTTAACCATAACTTGGTTATATGTGGAGCACCCATCCAGGAAGGACATCATTTGGGAACCATTAACAATTTGTAACACCTCATCTAGTGATGGGAGAGGGTGATTGTCCTTCTTGGAGGTCTTGTTTAAGTTTTGAAAATCCACAGACATGCGGATCTCTCCATTTTTCTTGTGTACCGAGATGAGGTTGGAAACCCATGTTGTATGTCGTATAGGGAAGATGATCTAGGCTGATACTAATTTCTAAACCTCCTGATGGATTAGGGGTTTGATCAAAGGGTTTACCGGCCTCTACTTCTACTGGAAAGGTTTGGCATCCAGTTTTAGGGGGATGGTATGTGTCATGATAGAGGTATCATAAGTCTTGAGATCCTCATACCCCCAGGCAATAACATCAATGTATTCTTGGAGAACCACGAGAATCTTCTCCTTCTCCTCTAGGGAGCAGGAGGTACCAATGTGGACCAATTTTTCTTCATCGGCCTTACCGATATTGACTTTTTCATATTTTCCTCCCTTATAAGAGGATGATATCTTGTCTTAGCCCTGGGGGTCTGAATCAAAGATTTGTTCTAGAGCTACCATCCCCTTAGGGATGGTGTTGGTGGGTAGATCAATGATCCTGCCATCTTTTTCCCCATGCTCGGTATCGTCATGATCAATTTCTTCAACTATCAGATCCTCAAAGATGCCAACATTGGCCATGAAGGCCAACATGTGTTGGTCATCCTCAAAAACCTGAAAGTGGGTGATATTATCTAGGATTAATGGGGTGGGGACCATTTCAAAAAAAAAAATTCAGATTCGGGAACCAGCCATCGGCTTGAGGGTACTGGAAGACATAGCGAGGGCATCCAAAACATAGTTACATTTCTAGGGAATAAGCTCAATGCCAAAAGCATCAAAGTCTTTAATTAGGCTCCATGATCGGTTATAGTATGCAGCCATCCTTTTGTCATGAAATGTGTATTGGCTCTTGACCTATTTTACAATTAGCTTTGAATCACCCATTGCCCAAAGGTAGGTGATCCATTTTCTCAATGCGAACAAGATTCCAAGGACCAAAGCCTCATACTCTGTGACATTGTTGGTGCAATTGAACTGCAACTTGTAGGATGCAAGGAAGGGTTTCCCTAATGGATTGATTAGTTCCACTCTGGCCCTACAACATTTTTTGGACCGAGATCCATCAAACTTTAGGATCTACAAATGGTTGTTCATTTTGTGAGGCTGGGGAGGCAAAGTGGCTTTTGGATTGGTTTTGGGGTTGGGAAGTTTGTGAGGTGATTATTCTGGCTCTGATGGAACATATGTGAGACTTTCCTCCAGATAATCCTCTAGATCGAGTTCATAGATGTGTGGCACCTCAAATATACTACTGGGTAGATTACTTAGTCTAGGTAAGTCAGCTTTATATTCCTTCTCTTGGAGGTAGGTGATGTGGTAGGTAGCGGAGGCAATGTAAGGCTCACACTCTAGTTCAAAGTGTTTTTGATAATTTACCTAACACCAAGTGTCAGACAGGAGGGTGGCCAGAATCGCCATGCTACCCTGTGATCCTACCTCACACTTCAAATTTTTGTTGAGATCCTAAATTCTCTTAGCGATTATGGGATCCTCCCCGGGGATGAAATCAAAGGTTGGGATCTCCCGTGTTTGGTATACGCCGAGGGAGGATTCCAATAAAAGGACTTCATTTACCCTCCTAACTTTGGTGAGGGCCTATTTCATTCTGGGTTCACTCTCTACCTAGATCTAATTTGATTTCCCCTTCCAAGGGAGCCACAAGTTGAGAAGTCTGTCGAGAAATACCCATTAAGGGCCTTTGACCAATTTCAAGTTAATAACATCCCATAGGTTTTGGGGATGTCCACCACTTGGATGTCTGTGGTGCTTGATATCCGAGGGCCTTGGATGAGTTGAATCTAGATATTCTTGAGCTCACCAACCATTTTCACGATAGTTTTGTTCAATTGGACTATTCCGCCTTTGGATGGTGTGGGTGTGAATCCGAGCTTCTAGAAGATGGATAAGGGCATGACATTAATAAAAGCACTAGAATATACCAGGCAGTTGTAGAGGTGCTTCCCTAGAATGTTCAATCCTAGTATGAAGGGAGGATCCTCTATATTTCCCTAGAAGACTACTAAGTTGGCATCGTCGAATGTGACAGTCTTTGGTGGATGACTGATGGCTTCCAGGTTTCCCAAGAGCTGTAAGAGTGATTTCTTCTACTCAGGATAATTGAGAAAAATATCCATCAAGGTCATGGAGGTGGTGGTACTTTCCAATGCCTTAATCATGTCAAATTGTCCCCTCGAGTAAAGCTAACTCCCCTGGCAGGATCCCTGGTGTGGTTAGGGCCAGGTCCTTTCAGTGGGAAGGAGTGATCATTTGTGGTGTCCTGGTGGGTGGTATTCTTGGGAGGTGTTGACGCGTAAGTTGGCCCTTTTCCATCCTGACTCTAAGTGTTGTAGGGATTCTATGGGCTAGTTAAGCATTAGCCTCAAAGGTTGGGATGGATTCATCAAAGAACCCCTGCAACTCAGGTTCTTCTTTGTCTTCTTTTTCTATCTTGAAGAAGACGGTCTCACACGTGAAGGTAGTGTGAGCGGGCTCTGATAAGGAAGATTCTAGGGGAGTTGGATCAGTAAGTTGTTGTCTATATGACTGGGAGATCATGATGATATTCTTCAGTGTGGCATAGTTCACCTTGGAATGTGAGCCAGTGTCATTCAATCTACACCACATTATCAATTGGTGGAGTTCTATGAGTTGTGCAAAATGATTAGGTCCAGCACCACCCTAAGTGGTATTTTGATTCTGAGGAGGACCTCTGCTATTTGTGTTATTGTTTCATTGTTGTTGGTTAGGTTGAGGCCCATTGTTGTAGTTTCAACCTATGGAATTGGTGTTTCATTGGCCAGAGAAAACATTCCCTTTCTAGGAATTGGGGTTGTGGGGTGTGGAAGGCCCCACCTTCAGCTGTCCCATGTTTGTTGTCAATGAGGACACCAATCGCCAGAGGGATTCAACATCGATGGAAAACTAGGTAGTTGTGTCACAGTGTGACGACTATTGGGGAAGATTTTTGAGGAAAGTGACAGTAGCTCCTAGTATCAAGGAAAAAAATCCTCTATCCATGGATGAACGGAAGAAGGGAACTCCTGAGGGTTGTGTCAAAGGTTGTTGTATTTGTTGCGGCTGGTTCTAGGGAACATATTCCAGACCCAGAATTGTCTGGGCTTGAGATGGGTAAATGTACTAAGCCTGTTGGTCTATCGGTGGTGGGCCCATGGCCATTGTTGGGGTACCCATTACTGAATTGGGTTTGTATCCCCTTCTGTAAGGAGTTCTGCCAGGCAGCATATTTAAGGGTAAGCTTTTCCCAATCCTGTCGGGAGCCTTGCTCAAACCACAGGACAACTCCAGAGATAAGTTGTAAAATTTTGCCAAAGTATCCCGATCATTAGTGACATTGGTTCTATAGAGGAGAGTGGAAAAAGTGGGGTCCATGGAATTTAGGTATACCTGGATGGTTACATCAATGGATGGGATGAAAGGGCCCATGCACCAATTCAAGGAATGTTGGAACCGATGGATGAATGTAGCAAGAGGCTCGTTTGGTTCCTTCCTGATGGAGATAAACTAGCTGTGGGACAAAACTGGGTCCACATGAACATGGAAGGCTGCCAAAAAGGCATCTTCCATATCCTTCCAACTATTGATGGAGTTGGTAGGCAAGTTTAGGTACCAATTCAACTGATTTTGTCCTAAGGACAAGGAAACATTCAGGTTACAACATCTTGATGTTATATCCGATGTCTGTTCATGGCATCTTTATAGGCCTGAAGGTGTTCTTCTATAGTCTGGGGGCCTAGATTCTCATACTTGGGTAGATCTTCTCTAGATGTGGATGAAGATCATTAGTAGTGTTGGGGAACTACCCCATTGGGGACCTGGTATTACCAAAAGAAAGTAGCTATTGGGGCTATTTGGTTTTGGTTGGGTTGCACATTAGTCCCTGAGATTATCTGAGGGATTTGGGTATTCTGGTGTGTAGAG
>MU226590.1:0-10325 GCA_018584345.1 Thuja plicata | reverse complement strand
CTGGCTGTCTTGTTTAATGGGTCCTACTCTTTCAGATGGGAGGTCTGAGTCCTACAAACTCTCTAAGATTCGGGGTTGCTCAGACAATTCTGTCAAAGCATAGAGGTGAAGATGACTCTATCCTGCAAAAATATTGGTTCCTAAAACTACTAGTTGGGGACCCCGTAGGTGGTGTAAAATTGAAATCTTCTGAGGGAGACAAGCTCATGCCCTCCTTCTAGTGCCAGTTTCTTTTGATGGGACTTTGTGATCGGCTCTGGCAATAGAGGTAATTTTTCACCGAGTACTGGGGTACCGACCAACTCTTCCTGAAGAGGTTTACCGAAGAATGAATTCTCCTAGCCTCCAAGCACTTGGTAGTCGGGTTTCAATGGTGCAAGTTAGCTAAGTGGGGTAGGTGACTATTTTTTGAGGGGATAGCTATTTTTTACTCATCTTCTCATGGATTTAAAAAAGGGATGGGGTTTCCTGCAAGCACTTGGACTATCAAAGAAAACTCAAAAGATAGATCAAGGTTAGACGTATATCTCTAGCTATAGTTATACAATAAATATTCAAACATCAAAAAATGCTCCAATGCAAGAAAAATACACTAAATAACAAATACATAATGAACCAGTGATTCACATGCATTCAGTAGTAAGGGGAGATAAGATTATTAATCTAAACTAAAACATAGGAGAAAAGGACATAAGAAAACATACTGCACAAAAGATGTTTGCCAACTTCAGAGATCAGAACAACAATAACACATTGCCATAAGATGTTTATCCTTCTTTTATTAACTAAAAATAGTTCCAGCATCATTGGAAAGTACATTCATGGCTCCAAGGGGTCATTCTAAGCTACTAATAACAACTGAGCATTGAGCTCCTCAGAACAACTGAAAGTAAAATGCTAGCTACAAAGAACTCAAAAATGGTATGCTTCTATTACTTGCTGGACTTCAAAATCATTAGTTTTTTTGACCCTTCTTATGGCATCAAACTTCTTATTTATACACAAGCTTTGACCTAAAACTTAACCTTATATAATTGTACACTTGCCAAATATAATACATTATATGTGGCTGGTACTACCTGCACCACTTATAATCACCTCAAGATTAGCAAAGGTCTCACAAGATAGAAGAAGAAGATAGAGGATAAATCTAGAAGAATTGGCCTAGAGAAGAGATCCAAGGTACTTATGGAAGAAATTTGGTTGTCCTGGTATCCTAGGCTACATGCCTCATAAATGAAAATTGTGGCTCCCTACCTTTGATGTGCACTAGGTAGTTAATGTGGGAGCGGTGCCTCGGGATAATCATCTATCAAAAACATCTCTTTTGCTTGACATATCTTATTTGGATCACCTACATTCTAACCCTTACTAACTGCTTGACAGTGATCAGTCGGCTCTAGGGAACCTTGACGTAGATTATTGTCAATGAATACACAACTTGGACCTAGAATTCCAGAGTCAACAAATTTTCAAAACTGTACCCTGCTAGTGAGAATGTCCAGATTTTGGAGGACTTTATTGCCTTATACTCTTTTGAATTCCTCCAAGATCAGGAGGATTCCATCTTCATCTCTTTGGCCACCTCCAACTGTTCGCCCACATTGTGGGCACCCTCTTTAAAATCTACCACCACCTTTGTTGCATAGTGGGCCTGGAGCATCATGCGGGAGAAACACGACATCTTTGCTACATCAAAATCTCTAGGAGTCCAGAATCATGACTCCATTATTTCATCAAATTTTCTCACCACAAAATCCACTGGAGTGCATGTCGCGTTGCTGAAGGGATCGACTGTCGATACCCTTGTAACAAATGCCGCATATAAATTTAAAGAATTTTCAATCATTAGGACTTTACCCTTTATGGCCGATACCAGTTGCTTTCTTGTCTTGATTTTGAGACCACGTCTGGAGTGTTGGACCTGGATAAACCCAAAATGTTCTTCTCCCAAAATTCTTGTATTGGTGATGATGTCTTCTCTGATATTCATTATTTCTTCTAATTCATTTATCCATTCCTCGTATTTCTCTATCTCTCCCTCCCATTGGGAAATGAAATCATTCACCAGGCCCAAGATGTTAGTGGACTGATGGAGCTCCGGGAGTGTGGCCATTAGGAAGTGCCTTACAGATCCTATCTACTCTTTCGTCCAATCATCAACAACTTGCACTTTCTTTTTCATCATTCTTAGCGCATCTATATCACCCTGTGGAAGAGGTGTTCTGGATGTAGAAGCCTCTAGAGGAATTGTAGCCAATGTCTGCATCAACTATGTAAGAAGCCTGAGGAGATTGAAATTTGATTCTCTTGCCTTCTTCAGTTTTTGAGCTTGTTTGTTGTATCGGGCCTCAATCGCCCGACTAGCCTCTTTTAACAGGTTTAACTCTCCCTGTTTGTCTCTCCTCCCCAGAGGTACCTCCGTCATGGTGTATTCTTTGGCTCTTACTACTTCCACTTCTGCATCTAGGGGAGGCATCACTACTACTGTGATGGTACTTCCTCCCGGACTGGTCTAAAGGGTATGGAGGGTCGGGGCCTTCTTGGGCTTCTGAGCCTCTTGGTTCTGGGCCATCATTTCAACTAGAGAGAGGGGAACTCTCTCTACTTCCCGGGCCTTCCTTTTTCTTGACTCTACTATCCATTGTGGTGGTGGGGGTGGTCTTATGGCTAGGTCCTAGATACCAGGATTTTCCTTATGAGTCTGTCGCACTTCTATGCCATCTATGGTCTTTGTGGACTCCTTTTCTCCACTCCCAGGATTCCCTGTTTCTCCCACCTTGGTGGAATTTTCATCTATGGTGTTGAGGACCCCAACTTCCCTAGCACCTATGGCATTGGTATCCATGTCTCCGGGGCTCTCCCCCATGTCCTACTGATTCTAAATTTCTTCAGCCACTGGGACATTCTCCTCTGATGGCACATCTTATGGAGGGGGCGAAGGTGTCTGACCTAGACTTGGCTGTTGTGGTGTGAAGACCACCTTGCTGAATGTTGGATTTATGGGTTACTAATCACCCAGAGTAATTGGAGGTATTTGGAGCATGACAAATAGGGGTACAATTTCACACAAAGGTCTAGTTTCCAAAGCCATTATCAGTTTCTCATCTTGTGCTTTTGTTTCCTCTGTGTCAGTCCCCGGGACTGGTGTTTCTTCTATACTTGGTATATTTACCAATTCATGTTCTTTCTCTTTCTCTTAGGATCCTTCTTCTAGGGAAAGTTTCTTTTATTTCCTTTCTCTCTCCTCGGGGATATTTCCTGCCTCTTATGAGGTGATCTCTTCTACTACCCTCTTGACATCTTCATGCAGATTTACCAGCTCATCGGTCTAGAAGATGTCATCAAAATTTTCATGGGGAGGGGAAGCCTCTGGTTGATCTTCTACTTTTGGGGAGGAAGGGATAACCTCTACAATAATGTTTCCCAATCGCTTGGGGTTTACATCTACGCTTGGTGGAGGGTTATCTATTATTTGCTTCTTTCTCCTTGTCTGCAGTAGGAGCCTAACGTCCATAATAGTTGCACTCTCCTCCTCTATTTTTACCACCCAGATCATTAGTGTTGCAAGTGATGGTGAGCCTAAAGGGAGGGTAGATACCACTAGAAGAACTGATAGGGGGAGGAACTCATGGAGGGGTCAGGACCAAGGTTCTGTCCTTCACTTTCCCCTTGTCTCTGCTTTGTCTGATCTCTTCAGAGGTTGATGTGGACCTCGCAAAATTGGACCCGAGTGGGTACTTTTCTTGCACACTTGTGCAAATTATTCATGGCTACACTACACAATACCTTGGGTGATGTCCTCTATTGTCAAAACTTCTGGGGTTTCCCAATCCACCGGAGGGAGATCCAACTTATCGATCCCCTATAAGTTGTATGAGGGGTCCTCAAAGGGCCCGCTACCTGAAAAATCCTTTGGAAAGGTCTGAAGGTTGAGGTGCTTCATCATCCCTTTTGTCACCCTCTCATATTTTCGACCCTGAACGTCGAAGTCATCTTGGCAATCTGCCCAAAAATCCTCAAAGTGAGGCTCGTGGGGTATGGATGCCCTGGGCAGCACTGTGTTTATTTTTTTGAGTGGGTCAAAATTGTTCCTTGCTAGGTAGAACTCAGCCAGCCCGAGACTTTTTAACTCATTATCAGCCTCTTTGGATGCTGCAAGGCTACAAGAATAATTCCAGCAAATGATCGGGAATGGGATGGAGGTAACCTTCTTCACTCCATATAATGCATGGAGCTCTAGGATTTGCCTGCAAAACTCCATCAAGATAATCCTATCCCCACAATGCTTGGGTAATAGGTAGGGCTTGTCAGAGAATCCAATCACCCAAATGTAAGAATGTTGATGAAATTAAATGAAATAATTTCCGTATGCACTCACCAAGGCCATACCCTCCTTGTATAGCTGATAAATGACATCTTGAGATGGTATCAAAATGTTATATTAATTGAAGGAGTCATTTACTTGGAAAAAATTAGGGAAAATGGTCTCAAGGTGCATCCTAGCTGGGCCCAATCCCAAGGACGCCCACTATAACTAAACCCTAAATTTTGAGTCTTTGTTGTGCCAGTGTCCATAAAACATACAAAGTCATGTAGAATTTCAATGTCTTGCTGACATTGTTCAATTGAAAATCAAAATGATTGGCAACAATGGTTGCCCAGTCAAAATTATTCTAGTTGGTGGAGATGTATACAATTAGTACATCCACGCTAAAAAGTCCTGGGGATGCGACTCTCTAAAGACCTGGCATAAGAAGATGATCCCTGCCTAGATGCTTTCTTTGAAATTTGTTTGGGGGATCTCCAACTTCATCTTTTTGTAGTCCTTCCTTAGAGTCTTCAGCCATTGGGTATTGAGGTGTTGTCGGGCCACCTATTGGACTTTATTGAACTCTTGCGGGGACATGGCCCGGGAGATGACAATAGAATTAGAGAACTGGGGAATACCCAGTCCCAAAGAAAATGTAGCAATGTCAAGAGACAATAAGGGCATTGGGTAGCCCGTTGGAAGGGGATCAAAAAGCATAACGACCTGGATGGTGGTGTTGTAATGTTTGGCAAGAGCTAGGATCAACTTTGGGGCCTGCACAGAGTAAGGGAAGCAAGCGGCTTTGATGATGCTGGAGGCAGCCATGTTCCAACTCTGGCCCATGGTTAGACCTTACTGTCAGTGATCAGTTACAACATAGAATCCACCTTGGATCCTATGAGGGTACCATCCTTTGGATATTTTGATGTGAGTAGGAGCTTTTCCAGTTCCTTCTCAGCCTTTGACTTGGTGGTCGCTCTTGTTGAGGTGGTCGGGAGTTCTGAACTTCTAGGTGGGGAAGCTACCTCAAACATGTTGATTGATGATTTTTGATATCCTACAAGACCAAACAACCTTTAATATAATTAATTAAATATAAACAATTTCTAGGTTTTGGTGATTTCATCACCACTTTGCACCTGTCCTCAAAAAGATGTTAGATTGCGTCAAACCACGAAAAAGTAATAAACAATAGCTTACTTTGAATTTGATCAACACCCAAGGATTTTGGGGAATTTTGGTTCATGCAACAAATGTGATGAAGACCGCGAGATTACTTGGAACCCGGAGTCTAGAGAAACTAGCCGTTATTGAAGTGACCGGGCAATAAGTCATACTAGGCTGACGTGGGTAGTCACATGGTCATGCAATAAATGGAGTAAAGGGAATTAAAGGTGACAGTTGTCTTGACATGGATGGAATGAATGCCACTTGGGATGATTTTAAATGCTCACGCATGGGGGAGTTTAATACTACCATCAATGTCAAAGCGATGGGAGGAGAGAGAAAATCTACAACTCGAATAGGCAAGGCGCCGAGTTTGAGTCCAGCAAGAACTAGGTGGGCAAGATCAAATTTTGGTACATGATGCAAAGGGTGTAGTGAGCTCACCATAGGATAGGTTAAACATGATGGAATATACAAACTATACATGAAAATTTATAGAAAACTATACACATTGCACGCTATACACATTATTTACATAGACCTCCAAAGAACAAGATATCGAGGAACAAATTTATACAAGCTACCCTACAAACACAGACAAATTTACAACCACCTACAAATGACTACTTACAACTACCCAGATATTTATAGAACCCTACAATATTTACATTATCCACACTATTCTACAACTATCTACATGAATATACAAATATCTACAAAGATTTGCATAAAAATACAGTGCACAGAAGGTGGACAGCCTTCCTACAAAGCCATCCACCAACAAGAGGCAATGACGAAGACAAAAATACATAAATAAAAATAAAGAAAAGGAAAAACCAGAAACGAAAGAACAAAGCAAACAGAAAAGAAAAAGAGAGAAGGGTAGGATGGACCTACTGATAAACCAGAGAATACAAGAGGAAGGGAATGGGAGGTTTTATGCAAATGAATATCTTCATGAACCACAAACACACTGAAGAACCTATAGGATAAATGGAAGCATGCACAAGCTCAAACACCAACTTCACTACTAAACACTCAAATAAAATGTACTTAGCTCACTGGTAATTTGCACAAATCTCTTTTAATCTCTCTTAATCACTTTGAGGGTAATTTGTTCATGGTAAATGTAAAAATGAAAAGTGAAACCCCATTTATACCCTTTAGGTAAAAATGCACCACTTCCTTCCACAAGTCCTAAGAAAAAGTCAAATCACCAAACTCTTAGTCTAAGAAATCCATGCAACCACACCCTCTAACTAAAGAGGAAACAATGGAAAAGAATCCCAGAGTTTGGAATCTAGTTGGCATGAAGAAACAAAACACTCTAGGACCAAGCCCTAGAGCAAGGAAGACCAAAAGGGAACACAACAATGGTCGTGTGGAGGAAAAGGTCAGAGAAACAAAAGAAAACAAAAGAAACCAAGGAAGAAACAAAAGCAAAAAGGGGGACCCAACATTTTGCCAACAAAATGTAGAGATGGGTATGCAAGGCATAACAAACTTGTTTAGAGAAATTCTTAAGTTGGTGAAGTTTTCTCATCCTATGGTTTCTCCTAAGGTTTCTCTTGGGGATCTTCTTAGGAACCCAAGACATGCTCTCCAGCTTCTACCTGATTAGGTCCCTCTTGCGAGTCAAGGTTAATAAAAGGAAAAGACCCGCTTCCACATGTGCAAGGTATGCCATGGACTTTCTTAAGGGGTTGATTATCCCCTCCTGCTAACTAGAATTCATCTTGGATCAGTGGCCCCACATTTTTCACTTTTTTCTAACTGTGGTTGGGCTCTGTATTTTAGTGGGCAAGGGTTTTGAGTGCTTTCCCTTGTCTGCCCATATTTTTCCATTGTACCCACTTAGTTTTCCTATTAAGGATGGAGGCTATCCTTAGGTTTGGATCATCAAGCTTTGACCCTTCAAATGTGTTGGGCTTAGGAGTGGTTCCCTTTATCTTACCCAAATAATCTGAAGATAGTATATTTGTCCCATCTTCAGACATTCCCTCCACCATAATATTGATACCATAGATTCTGACCTGATCAAAAGTGAGTCGGGACTAGGATCATTCCCTCATGTCGATATCATCTTTGTTTTTGGTCCAGTAGTCCTCTAAGGAAGGGTTATGATGAAATGACAGCCCTAGTTATAAATTATCCTTGACATAATTTGTAGGATCAAAATGGGTTTGAAGCACGTTGTATTTCTCAAACATAAACATTGCTTTGGTGGTCTTTATCAAGTTAAGGGCATTGGTGCTAGATGTTCATGTATATGCCCCAACTATAATAGGAAATCAAATTCCTACTTTGTATTGCTCATAGCACCTGCTATTAACCTTAATGATCTACCTACAAATCTCTTCCAGAATGATCTTATCATCAAGATATCTTGGAAACTTACAAGGTAAATTGTAAAATGCTCCTATCCTTAAGTAAGTGAATGTTGGTAATTTTGTGAAATGGCTCCCAAATGTAGTTATCATCGATGAATCCTTTGTAGAAATTATCCGCTCTAGGAAACCTTGCAGTTACCTGCATACTTTCATGGTGAAAGCATCATTCACCCTGCTAAATTTCTCACAACTATTATGTATCTGCAAACAAGGATAGAAATCATACACTTGGATGTCTTCCTCAAATTCTTCTATGCTAGGAAGGTCAGTCGAGCTGCGAATACATTCCAAGGCATAAACAATATAGGAAGACATATGGAAAGAGGAAGTGCATTTAGCTAACACAAGCATTTCGATTAACCTTTCACTTAGTATTTGGACCCAGTCAATATATGTACCCTCATCATAAATCATCTAAATGATGAAACATCACCACTCTTGAAAAACTAGGGCATCCTCATTCCCCCTTAGTCCATGTAGTAGTACCAAAATATCCACAATCTCTCTTTTGAGATTTGTTATGTATAGAGTCTTAGGGAGTTTGGACCTAGGTTCCATCTTTTCTTGGAACCAATCTGTAGACATCTCGCCTCTCCACCATGATTTATTTTCATTTAAAAAGATGCAGCCAATGAAAAGTCCCAATCAGTATATTTTTCTCTTGTAGGAAGGCCTAAGAAATTGTGAATCGAATGTCTGTCTAGGGTTACTAGAATCTCATTATTTGATTTCTTTATTTGGCTACTGCTAGGGTGAAATTGGGAAATGCACTCCAAAAATAGCTTAGGAGCCTGGATGGCTACAGGAAAACCAGTGGTCTGGATTAACCCACTCTCAACCAACTTCTGAGTAATTAAATGTAAGGGAGGGGTGTGTACTCTTCTATACAAATTTTCTAAGGTATAAAAATTCAACTTAGTATACCAATATTTTTCCAAGCACTATCAGCACCATTCAGATGGTCGTAGCTAAAAAATTTTAGGGCCATCTCTAGGAGATGATTATTCATAGCACAATATATTCGGAGGTGGTTCTCTTCTCTTTAGGTTCCTTCTTTTTTAGAAAGACACAGTGATAAAATAATTTGGTTTATCTTCTTCAACAAGTCTCTGTGTCACTGGAGAATATGCATATAATCTCTGCGTCCAAAGCTCATTAAAATACATTTTAAAAGAAGGATTAGACACTTTGTACGTAGAATAGGCTATATATTTTTAGCATGGACACATGGCTAGCAATTGGGGACTTGTCTATTAGATTTTAGAGATTTTAAAGACACTTTAGCTCGATTATCGAGGCCCTCTTTTAAAAAACCCACCCTTTGAAAACTTTAGGATTTTTGGAAATAGTACCTTCCTAGGGCATCTTTCAAAATTTTGGAGTTCACATCAAAACCTACCATCCCCCTCTTCCCCAAGCCTGTCCCTTAATTCCTTTATATTGATTTTTGGAATTTCAAAAACTGCACAACATCGATGAATGCCCGAAATAACTTCCATATCTTGGGAATTCTTGATCTTTGAATTTTTGATGATTGAAGCATGAATGTAAAAGATCTATCCCATTGAAATATTATGGCACTAATACAGGAGCTTCTCAACTCTCGTGGCCCTCATATTTTCTCCTTTTACCAACCAAGGGAGAGCTTTTGGAATTCTGGAATTTTATGTCCCCAATATACTTTTTCTTAATGGCTTAGGCATCTAGGAAATATCACTCGATTCATCATTTACCCGATGATGGAGTACAAAAGTATTGATACTCTCCCTTTTCCTTTTGCATTGTTTATTTTTAACTCTCGATTCTCTGAATGTTTCTCTTCAACCGACCCCTGGAAGCCTTCATAATTTTGGAGTTTACACACTCCCTTGCATCTTTCAAAGAATCGTGGTCTCTCGGGAATCACACTTAAAAAATTGAAACAACAATGTGAATATTCATAAATATTAGAACCTACCCAAGGCTATATCTGAAATCTCAAATTTTGCGTAGAAACTCAAGCAGCCTCGACTCTCTAAGCACTCTCCAAATATATATATATATATATATATATATATATATAACCTTAGTTTGCATTAGGAATGGTGGGTTACATATGACTTCGGATATCTAAAATAGTATCTTGATCATCTTATTTCCGATGATAAAATTCATCTATTTTGTACTCTCACAATACTATCTCCGAAAAGTTGTAACTAGCATCATAGCTGATCGTATCCCAAATTTTTTGATCTTTCTCTAAATCTTTCCCTGGAACATCTTTTGGGAATTATGGTTTATACATGTCCGGTACTTTTTGGATGACATAGGAATCTTGGGAATCTTCTCCATGGATGCATTACTCTTGGTCTTAGAAAATGGATTTTAGGGTTATGTCTCCATATCTTAGAGTAACCAATAGTTATAGAGGTCGTAACCTGATTCACCCAACCCCCAGAACCTTTTAAAACTTCTCC